>SSSI01004110.1:0-50732 GCA_004796505.1 Oryzaephilus surinamensis | reverse complement strand
ATTTATATTGTAGTATAAATATTTCCTATTCCATTGAGAGGATTTAATTAAAACCTCGATTATTTATACACATATACATATATATATATATATATATATATATACAAGGTGTTCCAGAATAACGTGTCAATATTAAGGGGTTACTTCTGAAATAACCATACATTTGTATCAAATTTGAACGAAAATGACCTCCCCAACTATGTTTTTTAATGATGGTGAAAACACACCCCCGGAACTTTTTATTTTTGCTTGTTAATGTACTATTTAAAATATCTTATTTAATAGGAAATTTAATTAGGAAACGTTTGTGTCTCTTGAAATTTTTCATTCAAATGAGTCGTTTTTGAGAAAAATGCGAAAAACTTAACACGTGTCGTCAATAAATCGAATTTCAAAAAAATTGTTTTCAAAATATCTTGGAAGTTAATTCACTTATGAAAACTAAACTATTTCGGACAAGTGTTTATATGAACTTTTTTTCTTAAAATGTACTTAGAAATAACTCCTTAAAATATTCCCATGTTATTCTGGAACACCCAATATATTGTACACAAATTTGTGAAAATTTGTTGCATAACATATTTTAATATTCAAGGAGAATATTTCAATATCAAGGCATGAATAAACAACCAAAGAAAAGTTGTAATTGATGGTATATATAAATTCCCAGATAATCTCTGGAAAATTTAATTTCCCTTTTTTTTCGGTTGTTGTAAATGTAAAGTTCAATGGCCCTTAAAAGGCGACAACAATAAATTTTTATTTAGTAGCTGGAAAATTTTGTTTGTAAAAGTTTTTCTTATATTGTTACAGATTTACTTTATCGTCAAACATTAAATGTAAATAATTCAATATTGGACGTGGAAATTGTTGATGTGTGTAGTTGTAATGAAGATGAAAATACATTTCCCGAAGAGGCAATCTATTGGGCAGATGCATGCATTGTTTGTTATGATATAACATGTAAACAGTCATTTAAAGATGCTGTAAATATGTTGCAACAAATACCGCAATTGAAGAGTATGTTGACGGTTTTATTAGGAAATAAAGCCGATTTGGAACATCTTAGACAGGTACGGTAAAAAAAAAGTTAAAAAGTACACTGAAACCTTGACTAATAAATAAAATTCACCTTCATTGCATATACCGTAATTATCTTTATTTATATTTAGATTAATTAAATTGAAAGCAAACAATAATTTTATAATATAGAAATATATTAATTAATTGTAATTAATTAATTAATTTCGATGTTGAAATTTCGTCACGTTTCCATCTATATTTCGAGAGTTCATTGTCCCCAAAAATTCCAATTTAATATATGAAACTGATGAAACAATTTTCTTGTTATTAACAGGTTGAAGAGATGGAGGGTCGTACAACAGCAATAAAATATAATTGTCAATTTTATGAAGTATCTGTTGCTGAAAATTCGCCAACAATTTATACGGCATTCGAATTTTTATTGAACGAATGTAGAAATATGTTACAATCAACACAACAAAAGACAAGAAAATTTTCTGTATCGAAAATGATTGGTACATTAATTGGTAATGCGAATAATAATAATAATAAAGTTATGCCAAATACAAATCAGGGTGGAACTGTTGTTGTTTGTCACAAATCCGATTTATATAAATCACGTGTATTGAGAAGAAGACAGAATTTTACGGCGACAGCATCACTTTGACTAGGACCATCAAAAGATGAAATGGAAACACGTTGATTTTGATTGTTTTTGGATCTTTGGAATGACTTTAAAGATTCATTTTTCTCAGTTTTATGAGATTTTGATGGAAGATTACAAGTATAAGAAAGATGTTTGTGCAATAAAACACCGTTTTTAAATTGTTTTATCACACTTTTTAATAGGTTTTTTCAACTTGAACGTATACTTTTATTTTAGACATAAGTTTTTTGTTTATTGTTTTCGTTTTTTGAAAGAATACTATTAAAAACCCCAATTAAAATGAAAGAAATGTGTGCTAACAAACCAAAACAAAAACTGACTGTGATAATAAAATTTTTAATGTATGTTAATTTTATATGAAAATATAATTATTAAGCACTTGAATCTAAATATTTAAGAACCTAGTTTCATTGTATTTGATTGTATAAGTGTTTCAATAAATATGAAAATTTGTAAATTGAATTGTACGTCTTAATAAATTATTTTCATTTCCTCTACCTATTACTCATCGTTTCATCGTATACTACGTATAATAAATTCGTAAAAGTGTTTATAAAATGTGTTAATAACTTTTATAGTGGCCTAAATTTCATTGTATGAATATTTGAGGAAATATTTTAGCGTGAATTGAAAGATATTAGTCTAAATATTTTTTCTAAAATACAATAATAATTTGATGCGTAATTTATTCCTAATTGTGGATTAATTGTTTACATTAATCAATCGTGGAATTTCAAAATCAAAATATTTTTAAATTTCACTATTTTATCTAAAAATCTTGCATCTAGCGACATAGATTGCTTGCTATTTGAACTAAAGTCAGCGTTCTGTGATCACCATTTTAGATGTCATTTTTCAAATTTTAAATAAATAACGGTTTCTTTTGACTGAAAGTTATGGTGTATGTTAAAATAAATTCAATAATTTTATTAGATTAAATGGCTTTATCAGACCCAAATACACCAAAAACAACGTTTATTACACCACGACGTACACTTGCATCAAGTATACGTACAACGAATTCGTCCACACCACGTCGTTTGGGGCCTCAATTAACCGATACTCCTGATTGTTTTCATCCTGTTCAATTAGAAACACCAAAACAACGCCGCACCAGCAAAGAAAAACATCCCAACGATGAGGTAACCAATTTAACAGTAGCCGTTCGTATACGGCCAATGAATAAACGTGAATTAGCCACTGTGGGTGCCAAAAATATTGCCAGCGTACACGATCAAGACTTAATAATACGACAAGGCGTCGTATGCACTGACCATGTGTTCCATTACGACCACGTGTTGTGGAGTTGTGATGAGTCCAGTCCCATTCACGCAAACCAAGAAGATGTATTTCTAACCATTGGAAAACCACTGTTGAACAACGCTTTTCGCGGTTACAATGCTTGCTTGTTCGCTTACGGCCAAACTGGTTCAGGAAAAAGTTTTAGTATGATGGGGCGTACTGTGGGCGATCAAATCGATATCGATTCAGACGAATATTCAGGAATCACGCCTAGATTTTGTCGAGAACTGTTCACACGGATAGAAAAACTTAAAAATTCTACAGCTACAGTGGATGTCAGTTATTTTGAAATTTATAATGAAAAAATACATGATTTATTAGCTGATCATGGTAATATGCAACGTGTGGCATTAAAAGTACGTGAACATCCAGCTTGGGGCCCATATGTGGTCGATTTAAGCGTTCATACAGTGAAAACCTATAAAGAATTGCGCAACTGGTTGGAAGTTGGTAATAAAAATCGTAGTACAGCAGCAACAAATATGAATGAAAAGTCATCAAGATCACACAGCATATTTTCTATCGAATTATCATTATCAGATGACAATAGCGTCGATGATGAATCGA
Source organism: Oryzaephilus surinamensis (assembly GCA_004796505.1). Lineage (NCBI taxonomy): Eukaryota > Metazoa > Arthropoda > Insecta > Coleoptera > Silvanidae > Oryzaephilus > Oryzaephilus surinamensis. The sequence continues at coordinate 47,173 of SSSI01004110.1, read as the reverse complement.
TAAATTCAAATTGTAGACGAAGTAAAGTAAGTTTAGTTGATTTGGCTGGCAGTGAACGACTTGGAAATTCCCATAACAGTGAAGAAAAAATCAAACAAGGTGTTTACATTAATAAATCGTTATTAACATTAGGAAAAGTGATTTCTTCACTTGCTGATCACAAGAATAATCATTTTATTCCTTATAGAGACTCAGTTTTAACATGGCTTTTACGGGTAAATTCGAATTAATTGTTTTTTTGATAAGCTAGTCATCAATAAAATTTGTTTTTTTAGGAAAGTTTGGGTGGAAATTCACTAACTTCGATGCTGGCCACAATTACACCAGCTAATAGCCATGTAGAAGAGACTTTATCCACATTACGTTACGCTTGTCATGCTAGATCAATTGTAAATCGTGCCAGAATTAATGAAAATCCACATGATCGTTTAATACGTGAATTGCGATCGGAAGTGAGCCGATTAAGGGCATTGCGACAAGATTATGAAAGGAATTCATTTTCAATTTCCAATATACATATTGATGAACAGAATAGTATTGAATTGGATGAATTAAAAACAAAATTAAATGAAACTGAAATTAAATTGAAGGAAGCTGAACGTAGTTGGGAACAACGATTTATCGAATCCAAACAAGAACAACTAAAGGCTGAAAAATTACGCGTCGAATTGGAATCTAAGGTTCGTATAATGAATAACATTGAAAACAATGTTAATTTATCACCATTTCGTACGAATTTTCTACAAGAATTAGAAGGTGTTTTAACTGACAATCATATAAATAATGAAAACATTAATAATATTTGCGATTGGTGTAAAAAGAATTGTTTAAATTGCCATTTAGATGGTGATTCTTTAGTGATTATTGATGAAATGAATAAAAGACGTTGTTCCATTTTATTATCGCAATTGGAACTTGTTAAACAATATGAAAATATTGGTGATTTTATAAATAGTTTAACTTGGACGACAAATAATAAAATTATTAAGAAATCGGATATTTTAATGAAAATGAATGAAATTTATACAGCATTAAAATATTTACAACCAAATGATAATGAAAATCATTTAAGTTTATTATATGCTAAAGTGAATAAGTCATTACAAAGTTTCGAAACGGCATTATTGAATAACTGTAAGAATTCAAGCCATAAAACTGTAACATTTAATATGTAATATTTATTTTTTTTATGACTTTTGTGTTTGTTTTATGTTTGTGTATGTGAATAAATATCTTTTTAATGAAATTTGTCTAATTAATCATACAATTATACATATTTTTGTGTATATTTACATGCTAAAATACATACTTGTTTTAGTATGATTCACAAAGAATCTAATAATTAAAAAGAAATAACAGTTTGTACCACAAAAAGATTAATCATAAATATTTAAAAAAAGATTTACGTGTCTATCACAGAGAAATGTTGACTTGAAATCACTTTTAATCCCTAAAATCTGGTTCATCGTTACGTTTTTGATACACTTCACCAAATTTACTCATATATTTCTTAATATATTCCCTAGCTTTCGTTTTAACATTATCAGTGCACGTTAATTCTTCAATTTTCGATATATGTTTCATTTCTTTAAGCATTACAAAGTGTGTCAACTGAAAAACAAAACAATTAGAAACATTATTAACTAATTATAAATTAAAACTGATTACTTTTCTTGCTAAATGTTTAAAATCCTCCGTATTGGTAATACGACCTTCTTTACAATCAGGTTTTCTATACGAATTCAACACGCTTACAACAACAGTTGCCATATTTGAACGGAAATTCTCTTTAATTTTCCTAGCTACATCACTATTAAAATCTACCATTTCTTTTATTCGTGTTTTTATTGTCTGTTTTGATGCAACTACAGTTTTTTCTTTGTGTTTTTTGCCCTCCAGTTCGCGTAATTGTTTCTTCTTTTGTTGTAAAATCAGTTCCTTTTGTCGTTTTAGTTTCTCTTTATTTTGTTTATAACGTTTTAAATCTTCCCTGAACTGAAGACGATCTTCTTCAGTACGTGGCTATAATCAAAGATTAAAATTAATTAAAAAATTTAATATTACTTAAAAAAAACAGTATTATTTACACTTATAATAATTTCTTCGACTAAATTTGAACGTTTCTTTTTCACAATTGGTTCATCTTCTTTCAACACATCAAATTGACGTTTTAATCGTACATCAATTGACGTTTCTTTATCATCTTCAGTTTCAATTTCCTCCTTTACATCGTTTTCTTGTTCCTTCTCTTCAGGACTAAACTTCTCTTCAATTTCTTCTAATTTAACTATTGGTTGTGGCGGTGAAGTTATACACATTTGTTGGCTAACTTTAACTAAATTTAATTTCGCTGATTTTTCCATTTGTTTTCTAACTTGTAATAGTAATTGAGTATCGTCGATATCGTCATCACTGTCCGAGTTTTCTGAACTTGAATCTGAACTTAAACTACTTGTGTCAGAACTAGATTCTGTTTCAGATGCTAAAAAATATTTATTTTATTAAAAAGTTAATTAATAATGAAGTGCTTATTACAAAATTCTGCCTCTTCAACTCCCAATCCAAATCCCGGCGGCTCCCATTGACTAATCCTTATCTTAATATGATAATAATACGGTCTACCATATTTATCTTTACTAGTTTTCCATTTTGGTGGTAATTTAACAGGCGGTGGTATTGGTCCCATAAATTTCACTTGTGTAACATCTTCATCTTTCATTTCTTGATAACTAATAGCCGGTATTGTTGTATTTGTTGGCCAATTTGGCACTGGTAATGGCATATTATACGGTTGTTTAATTGGTGGCAAACCAGCTGGTGGAATTGTTTGCCATTGTCCAATTTGTGGATTCCATATACACTGATACGGTCTGTTTGGATCAAATGGTGCCGTTAATCTTGGATCTGTGCCCATAATTAAACAATTCTGTTCGTGTTGTCGCCAAAATTCACGTTGTTTCAAACGGCGTTCCTCTTCTTTCAATTCCACTTGCAATGCAAAAATTTTCCTTCTTTCATCTTTACTTAATCTCGCATATGGATTATTCCTATCTAAATAGTTTTTACGATTTACCGACTGATTCAAATCATTACCATTCCTTTCCAATTTCTGTCTAATGCCACGATAACGATCGTTACGTTTCTCGTGTTCGGCAGCATCTTGTTGCATTGCCATAAATTTACGATTCGCTTCACGTTCATGTTCTTTCATCTGTTCAATACGTTCTTTTTTCGGTATACGAAATACTTCCTTCAAATTCGACCATTCCTCTAACAATTTCAATGCCAATGCCACAATCTCTTCTTGATAATTAATTTGATTATCTTCTAATTGAACAACTATTGGTGGTGGTGGTTTTTGTACGATTTTAACTTCACTAGTCGATGATGGCTCTTCAATCACTTCCACTACTGCCGGTTTCGTTGTAGCCTCCGCAGGTTTTGGTGAATTACTATCCGAATCCTGTGGTGATGCCACTTCTTTGTTAACCGACCATTCTTCAACTGTTGGCAACACTTTGCTGTCTTGCAGCATTGTTTTATTCGGTATTGGAAGTGTGGCTAATGTTTGCAACAATTCCAAACGTAACGATTCGAATTTCTTATCAATTCTTACTAAATGCTGCACATCGACCATATAACCGTGCATTAAACGTAAACCATGATAATCCAAGAACAATCTCCTACATGGCAATTCACCACGTCGTAATATTCTCAACAGTTTCGTACGTTGACTTGGCTCTTTTGCTCGTACAATTAATCTGCTCAATTTCAATGTATGCGCCTGATTCTTCAAACCAGTTGCCATCAACATTTGAATTTCTTCATCCAAATCTAGGTCCTCGAACAAGTCTTTTCGTTGCTTCTTTTTTGGAGAGCGTTTCTTTTTTGGGGCAGTTTGCGATTTGGCATCATCTCGACCGGTCCGTGGATCACGTGATCGTTCTTTTTTCACTTTACCCGAATCGTTTGCATCTTTTTTCTCCACACTATCTAAATCTAAATCGTCTTCTTCATCATCATCTTCATCAGAATCATCGTCTGGTTCTTCACCCAACCAACCACGACATATATTCGATTCACAATAACACTTCTGAGCCTCTTTTCCATATCGTTGGAAACGATAATCAAATGTGATTTCTTCACCAGCTAAAATTGTTCTAGTACTGAAAAAGCCAATTCTTAATTCGCCATTTACGGTCCATTTTTGTGTTTCAGCATTTGGATCGCACGAATGATTAATAAAACGTGAAATATTGCCTAGAAAACTAAATGTAATTTATGTAAAAATCAATTTTAATTTCAAACCTTTCATTGTAGCGTCAATAATTGCATCTGCTCTTAAAGACATGAAATAATAATGAATGTTTTTGCCATTTGAATAATTTTCAGCACGTTTTTCAAACTCATCTGGATCAACAACTTCTCCAACATATTCTAAGATAAATTCACCACTAAAATATATTGTAATTAAGTTTGAAAAAATTAAAAATTACATTAAAACTATTTACTAGGGCACATTTGCAGCGGCACGTAATCCCAAGCCTTTCTTTTCCGTTTTAAACACTTCAACGGGTGCAAATAGGCTCTTTTGAAATCGTTTATTTGTGCAACGTTCCAACACTGGACACTGATTTCCGCATTCAATCATTAATAAACGATTTAGACAGTCGTCTCCGCATCCAAATTCGCCAGCTTGAATATCGACTTCTGTTAGAAAACAATCACATGTCATATGTTTAGCTTCTTTGCATGTCATCCGATCTGTTAAATATAAATTCTCCTTTAAATGTACAAATTGTTTTAAACGTTCAGCAACTTCAGCTGCTTTTGCTTGTTCTTCTGCTTCTCTATCGATCTCCATTTGCTCTTCAGACAGTTCAATCGTTTCATTTTGCGGGGAAATCGTTGTATTTTCCATCGATTTTGAACGTACCTTCAATGGTTGTACTTTATCAACAATTTCAGCATGATTTTTTTGATTTGTTTCTGGTATTTCAATTTCTAGGCCTGATTCGGACTTGGAACGTACCAAACCATGTCCTGTGGAACGTTTTTTCATCACATTTATCGATTTTATACGACTAGAACGTCTAACAAGATTTTCATCATCGATTTTCGCATCATTTTTCTTTAGTTTATCTTTTCTTTTTGCCTCTTTTTGTTGTTTCATTTTACGTTCTTTGGCTTTTAACTTTTGTTTCAATTCACGTTGCTTTTTTGCTTGTTTCTCGCGATTTAATTGCTCAATTAAATCTAACTTCTCCTTAAGGGACTCCTGGGATTCAGATATACTTAAATCTTCCATAGTTTTGTTCAATTCTTTTTCTTTTTTCTCAACTTTAACGTCTGTTAGTTTAAGTTCGTTGATTTTTTGTTCTAAAATAGCTTTAATTATGTCACCCTCTTGTGCTGCAGACTTTACATCTTCAATGTTTTCAGTTTTCTCCTGTTTAGTTTCAATTGCTTCATTTTCTTCCTTTTTTGGTTCAATTTCAATTTTCTTAGACGCTTCCAATTTATTTTCCGCTATACTATCGTTACATTTTTGTAAAACTGCTTTCAATTCGTCAAAATCAATGTTAGCCATACATTTATTGTCTTTCAAAACAGCAATTTCGTCATGTTTTTTCTCAACTTCACTTGATTCAGTATCTACGCCTTTTTCATCACCTTCTACTTCATTCTTGGAAGTTTTTTCTTTAACTTCTTCAGTTTTAGCTAAAATTTCAACTAGTGGTTCATCACTTTCTAATTCTTTTATTAAATTATCGGTAGATTCTGATGTATCTTGTTTAATTTCATCGATAATTACATTTTTATCTTTTTCATCTTTAATTTCATTCAAATTTGAAGCAATAACTTCTTCATTTATACACTCTAAAGGCACCTCTTCTTCACTACTTTCAAAGCCAATAACTTGTTCTTGTATAACATCATCGTTATTGTCTAAAACAAAACATTCTTCAGCTGAAACTTCATGAACGTTTTTAACATTTTCCAACTCGGTTTCTGCACTCTCAATTAAGTTTGGTTTGATTTCTTCAGTTACGGCCTCTAATGGTTTAATTTCTTCGTGTACAGCATTCATTGGTTTAATTTCATCTATTGCAGCCTCCACTGAATGAATTTGTTCCATTTGAGGCTGTATGTCAACTGCAGTGTTATTTTTAGGCGAGTTTTTAGCATCATTTGAGTCATTACTGTCGCCACCCGACCAATCTTCCAATATTTTCAGAACTGAACTAGGATCACTGGATTTTTTGAGTTTATTTTCTCGTTTTTTAGTCACTGGCGGTGGCACTGTAATATTTACAATACTTTGTCGACGTGTAGAACGTGTAGAAACTGTTCCAACGACAATATTTGCGTTAGTACGTTTCTTTTTCGGTGGCATTTTGCTATATTAAGATTGATTTAATGAAAAAAGGATATTCTCAGAGTTTAACAACCACTGTTCTATATTGTATGGTCAATAATTTCCCAATATTTATAATTGATATAAAATAATAATACAAAATTAATCATGTTAACATTAACACAACATCACACAAGAAACCCAAGGAAGGCAGTAAGCACGCTAGGGATTTTTCATTTAGAACCAACTATTTGTAGAAACCATAACCTCAAAGTTCCATTAAAAAAACACCAATGGCTTTAAATTTAGCAAAAAAATGCTCAATTAGATCATTAGAAGAAAAATTCTTAGCTTTAAGGTTTGTCAAGACACGAATTAATTTATTTTATTTATTTAGTTTGTTTTAGCCTTGTCAATGGTTCACAACAAACTAGACCGAGTACAAATTATATTCCTCGTCCCCGTTTACGAAATCCAACGTGGTTTACACAGAAAACGCTAGAAGTACCAATTCGTGATAAATAAATTTAATAATAGTTTTAATAATATTATTTTGCAGAAATCCAACGATTATGTAACACCGGAAAATAGAGAATTTATACAGGAAATAATAAAAGACAAGTACTATAATAATGATGAAAATAACATAAACGAAGACGTAACTAATATAGAGTGGACACCAAAGTTGCGACGTACTGGTGTAATTGCCCGCAAAATCGGTATTTATCCAATGTGGTTAAAAAATGGACAAAAAATATCAACTACTTTACTACAAGTTCTCGATAACCATGTCATAAAATATTACAGTCCTGAGGAATATGATCCACCTAGAAAACGTCCTACACGCATTGTTAACAAAAAAGGATGCTTATTACTAGGCGCTGATGCTGTTGACCCACAAACTTTAACACGTGAATATTGTGGTATATTTAAAGAATCTGGTGTTGTTCCGAAACGAATTCTCGGTCGATTTTTTATTAGTCCTGAAGCTGCTCTACCCTTAGGCACTTTGATAACAGCAATGCACTTCCAAGTTGGCAACGTTATCGACGTCCGTGGCAAAACGTACGAACAAATACAAATTTATTAATACTTATTAAATCGCTAAATAAATATTTTTTTAAAGGATTGATCGTGGCTTTCAAGGCGTTATGAAACGACACGGTTTCAAAGGTATGCCAGCCTCACACGGTGTCACAAAAACTCATCGAAGAGGTGGAAACATTGGTGGTGGTGGTGAAAAGGGGCGCGTTTGGCCAGGAACTAAAATGCCAGGCCATATGGGCAATACTTATCGTTTTGCGAAAGGTTTGAGAATCTGGCGAATCAACACCAAATACAATGTATTATGGGTTTCTGGTCAAGCAATTCCAGGAGAAACAAATTCCATTGTTTACATTTACGATACAAATCTTCCACTAAGAAAACCACAAAAACCAGTCCCATTTCCAACATTTTTAGAAAGAATTGATGACTCACAAGCAGAGGATATTTTCGATGAAGAATTGCATCTTTTTTCAGACCCTTCAATAGTTTTTAATGAAACCAAATAGTAACACAGACGAATTTTTATTTAATTATTGGTTATCTTATTTGTATAAATAAATTATATACTTAACAATCTTTCAATTATTTAGCAAGTAAATATGTTAATACCTGGATTTTATATAAACTTGTATAGATAGTGACCGTTATTTTATTAACAAAAATTTAAAAAAACTGGTATTAACATATTTAATAAAATATATTATAATAAATATCAATAGACTCTAAAATTTGTGGTAAAAGCCCATAAAAGTGCTCGTAAAACAATACATCTTTTTTAAAAAATCCCAGCAGGTTTAATATTAAATCTATTTATAATGGAATTTCAAAGTTAATATCAAGTTTTGCATCTCTTGCCAAACTAACAATATTCGATAATTTAACAGCTAAACGTGCCGCTTCATCTAAATTATCAACTGGAAGTATCTTCAAACCGGAACTGGCGATTAATACTTTGGCATCATCAACATTGGTGCCTTGTAAACGGCACACGATCGGCATTTTCAAATTCAATTCTTTGGCAGCAGCAATAATACCTTCAGCAATTACGTCACATCTCATTATACCGCCAAAAATGTTGACAAGAATTGCATGGACTTTTGGATCGGCCGTAATAATTTTGAAGGCTTCCTTTACGGCTTGAGCAGTGGCACCGCCACCAACGTCAAGGAAGTTGGCCGGTGAACCACCATGTAACGATATAATGTCCATTGTGGCCATAGCTAAGCCAGCACCATTCACCAAACAACCAATATTACCATCCAAAGCAATGTAATTCAAGTCGAATTTCGCTGCTGCAACTTCTTTTTCATCTTCTTGTGTCCAATCGCGTAATGCAAACAATTCTTTTTGACGGTAGGCAGCATTATCGTCGAAACGGAATTTGGCATCCAAAGAAAAATCTACAAAACGACTAATTAAAAAATTTCCGAAATATGTTTTTGGTGGAATCTTACAGACTTCCCCGGCATCTTCCGCATATGGATTAATTTCAATCAATAAAGCGTCTTTTTCAAGGAACAAGTTGTACATTTTCAACAACATTTCAGCAGTTTTGTCTTTTTGTGACTCTAAACCAACACGAACAGCAACGCTTTCAGCTTGTTCTTTGGTTAAACCTTTTGTTATATCGATTGGTTCATATAAAATTGCTTTGGGATTTTCTGCGGCAACTTCTTCGATATTTACACCACCCTGAGAGGAAGCAATTATAACTGGGCCCTAAAATATTAACAATTATAACGAATTTTGTGCATAAAAACAATGGAATTTCTCTACAGCAAATGCGCGTTCCATCATAACCGCAAAATAGAATTCTTTACGTGGAAATTTACGTTCAGCAACCATAACAGCATTACAGATACGACCTTTTTCCCCAGTTTGTTTCGTTACTAGGTATTGGCCCAACATTTGGCCGCAAATTTCCTCAGCTTCTTCCGGTCTATAATTTTTCAAAAATTTAGTTGATTTGAATTATTTTTGAATTTTGTTTTATTTACGAATAGACCATTCGTACACCGCCTTTAAGTCCATTTTTGAAACTTCCTTTGCCACGGCCACCTGCTAGTACTTGTGCCTTCAATACAAGATCTTTTGTGTTCAATTTTTCAGCAATTTGTCTTGCTTCTTCTTTGGTTTTTGCAACACCAAAATTTGGTACTTGAATACCAGCTCCTTTCAATAATGAATAACTAATATGTTCGTGTACATTTAAGTTACGTTTTTGCTGGTGTTGCGATGGCCATAGACCAGAGTTTGCACCCAAAATCTACAAAAAAAAAAACGACTTTTCATTACATAATTTAACCTCCATAATTTGCCAGCTACAAGTAAAGGTCAAAACAAGTTTTTAAACTTAAACTTTATAAAAATTTTAAATTATGTGTTAAAATAAAAGACTATAAAGAGATTTCTTACTTTTGAGCTGTTTTTGAGCACTAAATTTTCTGCCAAAGCAACACTTCGCAAAATTGTCGCCATTTTTATATCGTTCCGTCAGTTCTTTTTGTTATGCAATTTTGGCAACTACTCTTTTTCTCTTGTAAAACAAATATGGCGTTAAATGAACTAATTTTGAATTAATTTGTGTGACACGCACTTGTAAATTTTCCGAGGAGTCTTACACGGATTGTGATCGATGAATGTTCATAAAATGATCAAAGATCAAATAAAAAACACTTATCAATAACCATTAACCTTTGAATATGTAATTTAATCAACAACAAATCATCTGTTTATCCCTCCCTTTTTTCTCATAATAAATTGATCATTAATTTTTGTTACCTAAATATTTCCGAAGGCAATTGTATATCATGCCATAACAGAGATTTTATACAAACGAAATAAAATGATTATTTAATTGATAATCGTTTATGAATGATAAGTACATAATTTAAAAACAAACATTCCCAATACTAAAATTATTACTCTAGTATTTATACATATTATCTTATCATTTTTTTTTCTGCATGTAAAATTACCTTAAAAACATTTTCTTATTGTTAAATATTTTGTCGTTGTATACATACAGTTAATAATCATGTTGAAATGCGAAGAATATAATGTAACCATTAGAAAAGCACAAAAAAGTGATATGGTACAAGTATTTAAATTAATTAAGGTACAGACAATTGGCTATAAAATGTTAATTAAAATTAACAATTTCTTATCTAACAAGGAACAGAACTGATACATTGGCTTATCAGCTATCCCACTATAAACAAATTTTATTACATTGTGCTTTTTTTGTGTTGTTTGTTAAGGCGTTGGCGGACTACGAACAACTTGTCGATCAAGTGAAAATCGATGCATCGACATTGGAACGCGATGGATTCGATACAGATAATCCTGCATTCACGTGCCTTGTCGCTGAACTCTCTGATGGTCATATTATCGGATATGCACTGTATTACACCTCGTACTCCACCTGGTTAGGTAAATCAATACTCTTAGAAGACTTGTACGTACAACAAGCATACAGAAAAAACGGCATCGGAAAACAACTGTTCATGGCTGTTGCGAAAATCGCTCACGAATCACCGGCCAAACGGATGGACTTTCACGTACTGTCTTGGAATCCAGCTGTAGACTTTTATAAAAGTTTAGGTGCAGAGAATTTAACAGTAACAGAAAAATGGCAATTATTTAGAATGGATTCAAATTGCTTAGATAAATTATTCCCACATTAACGTATACGAAAATAAATCTTATCAGTATATTTAATCGTTTAATTCAAAATAAACAATATTATGATGCAATATTGTCGAGTTTTTGGTGTTCATTTCTTAAATGATGCTCCAATTTTGCTTTGCGATCAAATAAAACACCGCAAAGTTGACACCTACAAAAATTCCAAATTTGTTTACTAAAAATTCGCCAAAAATGTTAGTGATAAATTTACGAAAAATTGTTTTTTCCATTCTTCTTCTCTAAATTATTTTCGTCATGCATTCGTTCGTGTATTTTTAAATTATAGTTTTGTGTGAATCGTTTCAAGCAAATTTCACATTGAAATGGTTTTTCGCCAGTGTGTTTTCGTAAATGCCGCTTTAAATGCGACGAAGACATTAAAGCCATTCCACATACTGTACAAATGTGCTGTTTTTTGCCAGAATGCGTTAGTTTGTGTATATGAAATGAAGAATGGTGCATAAATCGTTTACCACACTCTTCGCATTGATGCATTTTTTCTCCTATAAAAATTCCATTTAATAAATAAGCATTATGAGTTACTTCCAACAGTTTTTACCAGTGTGGAGTGGTAAATGTCTTACTAAAGAGATCTTTTGTGTAAATGACTTATTGCAAAATTGGCAAGTAAACGGATTCACCCCATTATGCATCCCCATATGAACATTAAAGGCTCGTTCTTGTTTATAAGCCTGTCCACAAACATCGCACACAAAACGGCCTTTTTGCCCATGCGATTCCACATGCAATTTAACCTTTGATAAACTGGTAAAACTCTTCGAACAAATGTTGCAATTGTACTTTGCTGCTTTGTCTGTTTTAATGTCATTCTTTGAATGGATTTCATCCGTGGTTTCAAATACATTTTGTTGAATTTCATTCACTTTATGCTCTTCTATATATTTTTTAAAGTTTTCTTGTATTTCATTTGCTCTTAAACTAATTTTGTCCAATTCATTTATTAAATTATAACAACAATAACAAACATTGTAAAGTGAATTTATTATTATGTCGGATATTAAGTGTTCTAGATATATTTTTAATGGTTTCATTGAATAAATAGTTTCAGTAGTTGATAAATTATACTTTACATTGTCTATATTGCCACATAGTACGCATTTATTCGTCATTTTTTCTTAAAAAATTTTAAAATTGTTAACATGTATTTTAGGTTATGATTTAGTTGAGGTTATGTACAAATATCGAATTTTTTTATCGATAAAGTTACCAACTTAAAATTTATCGAAAATATATCGATAATTGTTTGTAATAATTTTTATCAGTTTTTGTAATTGTTAATAATTATGATATTGAAATAATAAAAATAAAATGTTGAGAATGCGGGTTAACTTTTTTTTAATAAACCGCCAAATTTCAAGATAGTTGTTTTGCTGGTTGCCATTTTAAATAATTTGACATTTAAACCAATAGAAAACATCCACATGTTTTGGAGTTGCGTGCAAAAATTTTGAAGGGGTTGCATCGACATTTAACACCTTTAATAAAAATGTTATAATTATAGATAAATAAAAGAACATATCCAATAAAAAAAGAACTAGTGAAAATGAACGTAATTATTTTAATTGTAGTGTTAACTGTAACAACAACATTAGCTGGTAGAGACTTTTACAATATATTAAATGTACCCCGTTCGGCTAGTCTACATGAAATTAAAAAAAGTTATAGACGTTTAGCTAAAGAACTGCATCCAGACAAGAATAAAGATGATCCAACAGCATCGCAAAAATTCCAAGACCTAGGTGCTGCGTATGAAGTTCTTTCCGATGAAGAAAAACGCAAAAAATACGATCGTTGTGGTGAAGAATGCCTCCAAAAAGACGGAATGATGGATGGAGGCATGGATCCGTTTGCCAGCTTTTTTGGAGACTTCGGTTTCAGCTTTGAAGGTGGCACGCAAAAACACGAGACACCAAAAGGTGCAAATCTTGTGATGGACATTTACGTCACATTGGAGGACCTTTATACGGGCACATTCATCGAAATTACACGCAACAAACCAGTAATTAAGGCTGCCAAAGGTACAAGGAAGTGTAATTGTCGACAGGAAATGCAGACCCGTAATTTGGGCCCGGGCCGATTCCAAATGATTCAACAAACCGTTTGCGACGAATGTCCAAATGTGAAATTAGTGAATGAGGAACGTGTCTTAGAAATGGAAGTCGAACCTGGCATGGTAGATGGTCAGGAAACGAAATTTACGGCCGAAGGGGAGCCCCATATCGATGGTGATCCGGGTGATTTGATTTTAAAAATCAAAACACAACCACATCCAGTTTTTGAACGACGTGGCGATGATTTGTATACAAATATAACAATTAGTCTACAAGTAATTTAATTTTGTTGTAAATGTTTTATGTAAATTTACTTTTATATTGACGTATTTGTATTTTTAAGGATGCTTTAGTTGGTTTCACAATGGAATTGCCCCACTTGGATGGCCATTTAGTATCTATAACTCGTGATAAAATCACTTGGCCCGGTGCACGTATACGTAAGAAGGGTGAAGGAATGCCCAGTTACGATAATAATAATTTACATGGCACGTTATTTATTACATTCGATGTTGAATTCCCAAAACAGGAGCTTACAGATGATGAGAAAGAATGTAAGTTTTGGAAAATATTTACATACGAGTATTTGTTTTGTTTAATTCATTTATTTTTTTATACAGCAATTAAGAAAATATTAAATCAAAGTCCCAATAATAAAGTCTACAATGGATTAAATGGCTACTAGTTTATTTATTAAATTATGGAATTTTTTGTACATAATTTGTCAATAAAAGACTTTTTAAATTTATTTGAATATTCTTTGAATAGTGTTGTGTGCCCTAAAATTAGATTAATTTAAATTTGTAATTGTTTGTTGCTTTTTGATAAGAATGGGCATGAATTAATACTATTTAAGTAGTTAAAAAAATCGCATTAGAACACTATTGTTGTATATAAATATTATTCTTGTTAAATTTGTTTAAATACTGATTTATTTTTCAAATTTCGTATAATTAAAATAATATTAGATATGTGGGTGTCATTATCACATATCCGTTGTAAAGTAACGCATTATTTTGCGGTAAGTAAGCATTTTAAAATAATGAATTATTTCAAATAAGTGGTATGTTAATTAACAGTTATCTGTTCAACTGAAATTATTGGAAAAGTCAATGTTGATTTACGACAAATGTATCAAAATGTGTTATTTAGATTTTTTATTGTGAAAATCATTTTGAAGTAAGTTGATATTATTAAAATTATAAGTATCCTGAAAGAAATATAGGAAACTCTTGGATTTCATCTTTTTCTTTAAATATTAATGAAAATTTGAATTTTTTGTGTGTTTTGTTAGTTGCATAAAAGTATTAGTATTTTGAATTTTTTTAATAAATTTTAATTATGTATTTCACTATAAAAAGCATAATTTTTCTAATTTTTTTTTAACGACACTATCTTCAACATAAATCAAAAGATTTGATATATTTCTCGCGAAAATGACAATAATTTCGAATTAACCGCTCCCAGAATTTATATTGAACCACCCCCAAATTTCATAGGCGCACAAACCCTTGTTCCCCAGTTTTATTACATTAAATTATATTTTTCTATACAAAAAATAAAATGTTTTCTAGAATTTTTTATACATTTACTAGAAAAATTACATATATTTAACAAATTTATATATTATTTGCATAAATGGGTAAATAATAATTCAATTTAAAGTGCATTGTATAAACAATTTATATTGTAATGTAAATTAATTCATTTAACCAATATAAATAATATAGTTTAACACTTTTATTTGTAGCAACATTTCGTGAATGGTATGGATTATTTTGAAACAGTGCGTTTATGGAGAGTGCCTTCAATATTATTACCATTTATAATATGTATGGGTTTAATAGTATTTGTAGATGTCTTCCTAATGAACCATTATACAATATCACCATTATTAAAATTTCATATAAACCAAAACAATGGTAATAATACGATTATATTAAAGAATGAACGTGACCAACATAAGGGTTTTTTAATAAAAACATCAGGCTGTCGTATACCCGATATGGACCCATTTGATAAAACAATAAAAAAGTTTCTAAAGAAACCCCGTGTGCCAATTTGTAATTCTGGAAAACCAGCATTATACAATTCGAATTTAACACATATATATTTAATGGAAACATCATTGAAACCATACAATATCAATGATATAAAGAAATTATTTTGTTGTTATAAAGAAATATCACGTGCTGATCCAAAAAGTGGTAATTCCGATACTGTAATCGTTGAAGAACAATATTGTCATGAAATAATCAACAATCACACAAGAATATTTAAGGAATTTATTAAAGTACAATGTATGTACAATAATTCAACATTTTATACGGATTATTTCGCTTTTGTACCATTGAAAATGAATAAAACAATAAATAAGAAATCACTACCGAATGTGTTAATATTTGGTTTGGATTCTGTATCACGTTTAAATCTACATAGACAACTGCCTCAAACTGTAAACTATTTACAATTATTAAATTCAATTGAATTATTAGGATATAATAAAGTGGCTGACAATACATTCCCAAATTTAATGCCTGTTTTAACTGGTATGTTTGAAAATGAATTGAAGAACAATTGTTGGCCGACAACAAAAAGCCATTTCGATAAATGCCCCTTTTTATGGCAAATGTTTAAACAACAGGGCTATACAACAGCATTTGGAGAAGATTGTTCTTTTATGGGCATATTTAGTTACCAAAAACGCGGTTTTGTTAAACAACCTACCGATTATGGATATGGATACTTTAATCGATTAGTTGAACACGAAATTGGTAATTCGCATAACATGAATGTGAAAGAATGTGTTGGTTCCAGGCTCGTCTACAAGGAGTTTCTCGATTATATCAAAAAATTTGTAATCATTAATCATTATTTAATGATCGATTAATTTGTAAATAAAATAGTTTTGTAGATTATTACAATGGAAATGGACTCGCAACCATATTTCGCATTTTTCTGGGCTTCCAGCTTGTCCCACGACTATTTAAATCAAATCAATTTAGGCGACAATGACTATTTGGAATTTTTTCGTTTTTTGAACGATTCCAATTACTTAAACAATACAATGATTGTGTTTATGAGCGATCATGGTATGCGATGGGGTGAAATTAGGCAAACATATCTTGGTAGAATGGAAGAACGTTTACCATACGTACATTTTATTCTACCAGAATGGTTTCAAACGAATTATAAACAAGCATATCATAATTTACAAGTGAATCAATATCGATTAACAACACCATTTGATTTGCACGAAACGTTGAAAAGTTTTTTGAATTTAACTAAGTTACAAACGGATTATCTGAATGAAATTCAACAAAATAATGGTAGAGGGTTTAATTTGTTTAGGCCAATATCGAAGGATCGTACATGTGAACTGGCCGAAATCACTAGTCATTGGTGTACGTGTCAGAAAAGCTTTGAAATCAGCAAGAATGATTCTCGAATTGTAGATGTTGCGAATTTTACGGTTTATTATATGAATGATTTGTTAAATATGTATCCAAATTGTGTTAAATTACATTTAGATGAAATATTAGATGCTAGAATTATGTCGCATGATGAACATATCTTAAATGGTCACAATTCAACTGATTTTATGATAATGATACGTACAAAACCGGGTGATGGACTATTTGAAGCGACAATACGTAAAGAAATGAACCATTTTAGATTAATGGGTTCAATAAGTCGATTAAATTTGTATGGTAAACAGAGTGCTTGTATGACTGACTTCCATTTAAAATTATATTGTTATTGTAAATTTATTTAAAAGTGCTTTAATTTATTAATTTATAATTATATATAGGAGAGATACAAAATTGGGAACAAAATGAATCATATCGATTGTTGTTAAGTTATATATACATATATAGGGACTGTATTTATTTTATTGTTGTAAAAGACTTGATTGTTGCCAAATTATTTTAGTTGCTTTTCTAATTGTTAAGTTATTTTTTAAATGTTTAGGTGATTTACCCTACTAAATAGTATAAAAACATTGTGATTCCATTGATAGGATACCTAGTCAGTAGACTATATTGTTTTGTATATTAATAAATATTATATAAATTTTATTTATTAGTTTTTTTTTGAATTTCCTTCAAGAATAAAGCAACTCACAAAACATACATACATAGATTGGGAATGACGCGTTTTTCAAAACAATTTCGTTAATTTTTACTTTCATCTATTTATTGGGAAATAAATACATTATACATAAAACACAAATTATGCATGCTGAATTTATTGGAAATCTACAATAATCAGAACAAATGAAAGAAGTTTATGCAGCTGGTTTCTCTTCATTATTGGTAATATTTGTAACTCCAGACGCTGTAGAAGCTGTATCATCCGTTTCAGTGGCACACACCAACGAGGGGAATTTCTTCTGTAACGCTTGTCTATATTTCGGATGACTGATACCATATACAATTGGATTATAAACAGCATTAGCTTTAGCGAACAATGAACACCAAATCGTAGCCAATGGTGTAATTTTGGAAGTTTCAAAAATACCAGTAAAATTCGTTATTAAATAAGGCGTCCAAGCGAAGAACCACAAAGTGATGGTCATTAATGCGATTTTGGCCAATTTACATTCAGCACTAGTTTGTGCCGCCTCTGACGATCTCAACGAAGCCACATTCATTTTTTTCGCTTGTTCTCGCATCGATTTCTCATGAGCGGCAACAGCTTGTACAATAAACCAATACGAATAGATGATGGTTAAAAGTGGTGTGAAATAAACAAACATTGCATAAACGAGAATATAACTGCGGCTTAACCAATCCTTTGTTAGATAATCCGTTCCACATGCCGTCATATTCCCTTCGGGCACGTATCTGTTCCAGCCAAACATTGGTGCAATCGTCCAACCAGTGCTCATCGCCCAAATGAATAAAATCCTCAACATTGCTGTTTTCTTTGTCAATGGTTTGGCGCTCAAACCTTTAACAATCACATTGTAACGGTCCAATGCGATGAAAGTCATGGTCCAAATTGAAGCGCAACCAAACAACGATCCAGCCATACCGTATAATTCGCAAAATAATGGCCCTAGTACCCAAGTTTCATAATAACAGTTAATTACCATCGGCGGTGACATAACACACATCATGAAGAAGTCGGAAAAGGCCAAATTCACGACTAGCATATTACTTGGTGTTTTTAAAGCTTTCGTGCCGCTGAAAATGTAAATTACCATGCCATTGCCGATGATAGAGATGAAACCAAGTACTCCAATAACAAAGCCCAGTATTCCATGCCACAATGGATTCATTGGAGCGAATTGGTACCAATAAGCATCGACCATGTGTAACATATCTGGCAACACTTTGTCCACAACAGTTAAATTCGTACCATAAGCGGCCGGTTGGTTCGCCCAGGCGTTGGTTAAATGATCACCCATCAACGCAGACATGGTTTTTTACACTTTTACAACAGACTGTTACAAAATAAGCTAAAGCGGAAAATTTGTTTTACATTTATTGAAGACGCTGTTGAAACGCGACTTGTTTATCGCAATGTAGAAAAGCCACTTTTATACCACAATATTACGCATTTAACTTAATTTAATAAAAGAAATAATTCTTTAAGTATAAGGATTCCGTCTTTAAAATCTCATTACAACTTTAATAAAGTAAACGTGACCAAATAACAATAACAATATAAATCATTATAAATATTTATTAAATTTTTTAATAAAATTATATACAAGATTTGCCTAAACAAAAAAAAAAAAAAAACGCGTCACTTTATCGAATGCATTGATATTTTTAGCTTTTAATATTTAATAATAATTTGTTAACTAGAATTCAGTCCATATTTTTTACAAAAATTTGATATAATCCTGAGTCTTGCATGATATCGCACACTCACTCATAAATAAATTAAATACCGTCTTTATGTACACAATATTTTTATTTAAAAATGAAATCGAAATTGGAACGGACTATTGTGAAAATATTGAAAATGTTGTCCACCATGGAAATTTTGTTGATTTGACGATTCCGGATCTAATGGATCGATACCAGAATCGAATTGTCGACGTTTTTCATCATCAGTTAACACCTAAACAACAAAAATACAAATAAAGTAACGATATTTATGACAAATCCATTTGAATTACTTCTTTAGCTGCTGCAATATCGATAAATTTCTTCTCAGCTGTTTTCTTCATACTTTCATCGTTTTGATAATTATCTGGATGCCATTTTTGTGCTAATTTTCGATAGGCTTTAACAATTTGTGCTTTATTTGCATCCCTATCAACCCCTAATATTTTATAATAATCTCGTCTTTCTGAATCCCTTTGCCATTGTTTGGCTTTATCTAAACCATCTTTGGCACGTTTAAAATTTGAATCAATGCCCAACACTGTATTGTAATCCCGAATTGCATCATCGAACATATCGGACTGCAAATACGCTTCAGCTCTGTCACATAACACATTAAAATTATGCTCATCGTTTGGCGTTAAAGCATCTGTGCACGCTTTAATAGCATCATTTGTTTGTTTATTCTTCATCAAGCCAGTACAAAGTAATGCTTTCGCTTTATAAATAATACTTCGTTCGTTTTTCTCAAATTTTACTGCTTGTTCAGCTGATTGAATGGCATCTTCATATTTTTTCTCTTCCAATGCTATTTCTGCTTCTGTTAAATATTTTTCAATTTTTTTAACACGTTTATAAAATGGAAAACATTTCTTATGTTCTGGATCGAATTTTAAACATTCTCGAATTGATTTCAATGAATTGGAAGCATCACCATTTTTGTATAGCATTTCAGCTAATTTGTAATAAATTTCAGTGTTGTCATTGGATAATTTTGCAGCTGAATTCATGTCGTTTATTGCCAATGCAACGTCACCATTTTCTAAATGTAATTCAGAACGAAATTCGTACAAATTTGGCGACCATGGACTGACTTCAATCACTTCATTTAAATATGCTATAGCATTGCCGTAATCATTGTAGCCGTAATGTTGCTCGGCCATTTGTTTATTGTGTCTTGCCGGTTCGATTTTGTGGATTAAATCGTTCGCTTCCACATTATACGGATCGACTTGTAACTATAGGAAAAATTATTAGATTCCCATTGTAATTTGAATTATTTTCACACTTACAACATTGTAAAAGTCTAATTGTGCTTGATCGTAGTTTGCTTGTTTTAAATGTATGTTTCCTCGACTAATTCGGGCCGCTGTAAAATCGGGTTTAATTTCTAATGTTCTATCAATATCACTTAATGCTTTATTAGCTTTGCCTAATGCTAAGTAAACGGTCCCTCTTTTGAAATATGTTAGATAATTGTTGGGATCACCCTCTGAAATTATATTTTAATACAATATTTGGAATTTTTCGACAAAAATTCTATTTTATAGTTTACCAACTGCTAAGTGATATTGGCTTAAAGCATCCCCTAGTTGACCTTTGGCCAAATATTGTTTTCCTAATTCTAAATGTCTATTAACTTCTGTTTGACTAATAGATTCTGATACTAGAAAATTAAATTTTTTTATTAATAATAAAACGTATAAAATTTGAGGTTAACTTACATTCTATGCACAATTCTATAAAAATTAAAGCTATATACGGTGAAAATTTAAACGTATGTAATTTAAATAAGTTATCCATATTTTATATTTAATTTTTATTGTAATTCACTACGGGTATGTACATAATAATAACAAATATATATAATTGTTAAAAAATGGGAAATGTATTCAACAAAAGTTCGTGTGGTTCGTGGTTGAATTTGATTGGTTCATTTGTGTAGTGGTCGTTGGATGCGTATCGCATTGCGCTATTTTAATTTTTTTAACTTATGAACTTATCAACAATTAGGAAATAATTAAATACTTTTTATATGCTTTAATAACAATTTATTGTTGTTATAAGTTCTAATAGTAATTTTTCAAAAGAAACTCCACTGTCTTTGTTTTTTATTATACCAACGATGAATTACACTTATACTATTTTTAAGTCAATAAGTTTTAACAAATTAGTTTTTTTCCTACTGAAAAAAACAACAGAAACAAAAGAAGCTTTAAACTAAAAATAAAATTCCATTTTATTATCAATAATATTTATTGAAAGTTCTTATATTACAACGTACAAAGTTAAATTTAAATCCTGGATGGGTACAGCATCTGAAAAAAAAAAAATAAAAAACCTGTTACGCACTAACAAATACTAAGTTGGACAATTATTATATGTAATTATAAAGTTTGTATCAGCAAAATTTATCATCAAGAAAATAGAATTCAGGTTTCAAATGTCTTAAAACATCATAGAATATTGAATTATTTGTATTAAACAAATATGTATAATTTCCACATTACTCACAATTCTGATACGATGTCCCATAGCTTTAGCAGGCAAATTTCTCTTAAATTTAGCTCTTACAGCCCCACTAGTACCATGTGGTCGTGTAACTTTTCCCCAAATGGCCCTTACTTTCGATTTAACAGATTTCGGTTTACCAGGCACACAAGTTCTATTCTTGGCTTTGTACACATAAACGCACTTTTTACCAACATAAAACCAACTGTCTTTCTTCGTTTCAGTACCCTCAATTTTTAATAATGCGGTATTTTCGTGTTGATTACGAAGACCACGTTTATAACCTGTAAAAATTGCTTTTGCATATAAACGTCCGTGTCGTTTGAACGGGCGCTTCTTAATTCCAGGTTTATCACTAGCAGCCACCGGGGCTGAGGCTGGTTGGGCCTCTTTGGCCACTTTTTTCTCACTTTTTGATTTTTTTGTTGTGTCTGCCATCACTGAAAACAAACCTATACATTAATTATCGTCAATCATCCGATTCATGTGAATCAAAATAGTGTAACAAATTAATGTAAATTAAATTTTAGATTGTATTTTATCGTAATTGAAACATATTTATTAATTTTCACTAACAGAAATTGTAAAAAATTAACTAAAATTCCATAACCATATACATACCGGATAGCAAAACTAGTCGAAAAGGGTTCAGTTAGTAGCTAGTAGATGGCGTTTGCCATATTTTTCCCCTCCAGTATTTTTACTATTGTTGGATTGCTGGTTGCCTATGGTTAGTTTTTAAAATTTTCCAATGATTACGAATGTTTTTACCTCTAAACACCTTCTAATATCTTGTCATTGCTATTCTATATGGAATCCACTTACCTTCTTCAAATCAACAAGTTGCATTTATCTACGACCTACGATTATAATAATTTTTTCGATTTGTACAGGTAGGATATAACTGTTATTCATGAATGGAATTTCAAAGTGTTGCAAGAAGTAACACAGGTAAGAATAAGAGAATACACAATATGTAATATTTGTTTAACTATAATGGTTTACTAAATTTAAGGGACAATATTGTAAACTGGTAAAATTTCCCGGAAGTGTTTCGATTCGTTTGTTATTTTTCGCCTATAATACTTGGATAATCACATTTTCTACATGGCAAAGCAGTGAAGAAAAACGGTTTTGTTGCGGTACTTAAAAACAGTATTCAACTAAATGGTAAGTACTCATTTTGTTGATTAATTGGCCAGTTTTATTAAATAATTGTTACGATTTGTTATTAATTTTGTAAAAAATAACAGCATGTTTTTGTTTTACTTGTAACCAATTTGTGGCCCGAAAAAATAACAAGGCCTACTTTTCACCATCTTGTAACTGTTATTTGAAGACAACAAAAATGCATTCCAAAGAATCTTTACCTTTAATATTTCATTTATTTATAATATACACATATCGTTAATAATAAACAATTATTTTTATTTTTTTAGTAAAACGGTGTATCTTTGTTTGGTAGAGGAAAAATTACAAGAATTCTTATAAAGCCGTTTAGCTGGTTTTATTTAAATTAGAAAGGTCACCTTGCAACCTACCCAATTTTAAACTCAATTAATTAGATTCTTCTTAAGTTCATGACACACACAAACACAGCATTAATAATACGTTGTGAATGTAATGAATCATAAAAAAGAATTGTGATAAAAATTAACAAAACAAAGTTATTAAAAATTTTATTCGTGCAGGTGTTAAATGTTATTAATGTCCTTGGATTTATGAACAATATGCAAAAATTGACAAATTAATGGTTTTTCCCTTTTTTTGCAACAACTAATAATAGCCAATTTGAAAATTATCCCTGCTTCCGATAACTTTCTATTAAAATTGCAACGCAGTGAAAGTGAAAATAAGTTTATTGGCCCCCTAAAAAAAAAAGAAAAAAGATTTTATTGCTAATTTTCCACCTTATTTTTTTAAAATATAAGTTCAAGGCTATTGAGTCGAATTATTATTGCGCAATTTTAATATAAATAGACAATAATTTACGTTTGATTAGGAATAAAACAACAGTTGAAAGATGAAAGAGAAAAAATTTTATATAATATTTGCATAAATAATTATTACTGTAGTGACGTTTTTGTTTGGAATTTTTTTCCATTCGTGATTTAATTTAAAAAAGACAATGGGTTCATTTTGATTTTGATTAATTAGAAAATAACACATATAGTTTTCTTTTATAATTTGTTTACCTTATATTATTGCATGGCTAAATAAATAAATAGATGTTTAAACATATTAAATTATGTGAATATTAATGACGTTCGTTCTATTGTATTCATTTTTAATAAAAATGATTAAAAAGTAATACAATAATGAAGGTAAATTTTCTTGTTTTATAAAATTGAAGGCGTGTATTTGGCCTAGAATTGAAATGTTAACAATTTTCTACATGAAATTGCAAAATCAAAATTGTATATTTCGAAATTTTAGAGCAAAAATTATATTCTATTATAATATATATTGAAAGTGTCATCAAATAATGAAACTATGAAACTTGTATAAAATATATAATATACATAAATATATAAAATGCATTTAGGTCTAGGTAAACAATTTTTAAATCAAGAAAAAATTAATGGGAATTGCTTTGATAAAATTTTTCGTTAATTAAATTCGTTGCAATGTATTTTTTGATAATTAAATTCAAAAGGTTTATTCATAATTTATGTAAATTTGTTTCCCCTTTTCTGTGCTTTCTGTGTTTTTTTTGCATAATTTTTGACTCAGTCTAGTTGATTCATTCATTTTATTGATTGAAAATGTGAACAAAATCCAAATAATGAATTTGTTGTGTAGGCGTGCAACAAACAAGAAAATTCCTCAATAACCTTCATTATAATACGATATAATAATTTCAAGAACGTTCTATTTATGTATTGATATAAGTATAGTGTTATATAATAAATAAAAAGGCATTTTATTGATAAAAGAAATATTTTTCAATTTTGATATCAACTCAAAATTGTTTCTATTTCTTTTTTGCAACAATGTATAAAGAAAAACCGATTAAATTCGATTTTATTGTGGAAAATGTGTTAGACACATCTAATAATATGATTATTTGTATGCAAAGATATATAAAATCGAAACAAATTTATTCAAGGTTTCGTAAAACAATAAAAAAATGTGTTTTAATAATATTTTCTATCATCTTGTTTTTGATTTATATCATTTATACGTATTATATATTTTTTTTTATTTAAACTCAAACTGACGTATAATATGAATGATTTCCTTTTTTTATCTATTGAAAAATATAATAATTGTACATCGAGCACGCGTCTTTATGTTATATTTATAGATATGTAAAGTTTTTTTTACATTCTATTCGTAATTGCGAATAATGCAAATTTTTTTATTTCTATTTATTGATAAAACATATGTACTTGTACTGATCCTCGACCTTTATATAGTATTACTCCATATATTTTATTAATCCTTTGCTCTAGCTGAGATTAATCGATGGATTTAAAGTTTAAGGGCCTGTTTTGTAATTTTTTTACGCAAAAACATGAAAATTTTCAGGTTAATTCAGCCATTTAAAATTAAAATCCAAAGAAATCAATACGAACTGTTAAATATCAAATTAACTAAATATTGGGCGGAATTTTTTAAAAAATTGTTCATCTTCAAAATACAGAATCGAATATTAGGTACTACCTTGAATTTATGATATTCCGGCATTCCACTTGTTTGCTAGATTATAATATAATTTTCTGTGCTGTGTGCGCCTTCTTTTTTCCTTCCACCAGTCGTTATACAGCTGTATAACGTTTCACTTGCATTTACCTGAGAGTTAAAATATAAAAAAAAGTAATAATAGAAATAAAACACGCTAATCTTAATTTTTGTTTGATAATTTTTGTTTTGTTTGGTAAGTAAATTCAATACTAAACTGGTTTCTAGACTCATTAATTAGTTGAAAAAGTATTTACTTTTTTTTAAATAATCCTTTCGGCATAGAAAAAACCGCAAAAGGCTAAATTTTTCAAAAAAAAAGCTTAACACCGTTAAAAATTAAAAATAATTACATATCATTTCTTTTTCTTATAGTCAGGGCTAATAAACAACTATAATACTTAATTTAATATTAATTATCTTGTTTTTTTTCTTATATAATAATTATATTACATAGTTTTAAATGGACAAATTATATTTGTTGCGGTTAAAAGCGATAAAACTATATTTTTAATATTTTTATCAGTAACAAATTGTATTTCAAATGCAAATTCAAACGTCCGTTTGATTTATAAATAAAATATAAAAACACACTGATTGAACTGATTCATTTTTATCAACACGTATTTTCAAATCTCAAGTGTTTACTACCTGTATATAATTTTTTTTTGTCTTCTTTCAAAGGTACATCAAATGGGGGTACATCATTCATAAGACCGTTTCCAGTGAATGGAAAAATGTGAATTTTTGTTAAATATATGTATAGTGAAACAATAAAAGTGTTTTAAAGAAAACAAAAAAATGGCACAAGATACAGTTGATGCTGCAATACAAGTGAAAAATCAGAAAATTTATCAAATTGAAACATTGAATAGTGAAATGCATACAAAATATGATAAAATAAATGGTAAACGTATATTTAGAACATTAATGAATCGTTTACGTTTAAAAAAATGTGCAACAGCAACAATTTCCCGTCCAGATCCATGTTATAGAGTGGCATATTTGGGAAATGTGGTGACTGGATGGGCGAAAGGTAACACTTTTTTTAATTTTATTGAAAGAAAGTCGTGATTATGTAGTGCTAGTGACCGGTAACGTCATTTTTATACCGTTACCTACATAAAGTTCATTGTTATTAAAACATATAAAAGAGAAAATTGAAAGAATTTTACCATTTTTATATTTGAAATGTTTTTCCATTTCGTAATAGGTGGCTAATATTAGTTTATGGTCAAAGAATGTTGTTTAAATCCAATTTTGGCGTTTGAATGTAATAAATTTTCATTAAAAAATGATGCCACCCACTTTGTAATGTTCTTTTTTTTGGCTACAAAACATTTTAAATTTGTTTACCAGTCAATCTTTTCAGGTATAAATTAATGTAAATTACAGGAATATTAATTAACAATGAAATTACCTGTTTACAAGTTTTTTTAATTGAAATTCAAGTTCATTGGAACGATACCTGAAAATTTTTCACTGTACTTTTTTTATTGTATGTATTAATTTAATAAAATCGACACAAATTCGTAGAATTAACAAGAAATACAAATTAAAAATATATTATTGTTTAAATTTTAATTAATATCATTAAACCCTTGCGTTTAATAGTTATTTTACAAAATGTCCATTACCAACTTCTAATTTCAAAACTTCCGATAATTAGTGAGGGAAATTCAAAAACAAAAATTTCACTTTAAATATTCTTTTGTCTTGAAAATTTCAATTGTTTTTACTTTCGGTCGTTGAACTTCTTCTAAAATCTCGTCTTAATATTATATATTTTAATTATTTATTACAAATTACATACAAATTCGTGTTAAATATATAAAACTATTATCATACATTATTCATGATAAATAGGATGAAAAATGTGAAAGTGGGGCATTAATTGTTTTTATTATAAATTATTCTAGATAAGAAATTTTATATTGTGATTAAAATAATTTATAAAATCGAATAGAAAAATAAAGGCGTGTATATGTTAGAGTTTCACTTTGATGGACGCAACTTGTATACATATATAAAAAATTCTTTGATTACGTAATTGGGCAGGATGTGGCCATAGGATTGCAGGAAATATGGACGAGTGACTGAATTAAGAAACCCTGTTTATATTTTTTTAGAAAAAAAAAAATATTTAAGTTAATATAAATTTATAATCTAAAAAGACTAGGTGAATAATAATTATTCATAACATTATTCAACCAAATCAGTTTTTTTCTTTGGTTTTATTATAATTAACTATTTTAAATAAATTCCTTGTAAATAAGTAATTAAACATTATATAACTAGCCAAGTGACATTTTTTTTAACAATTTAATTTAAAAGTTTGTACTTTTAGTTCCTGTAATGCAATCATTTTTATTTGCAACAATATAATTTTTATTACAAATTGAAAATAATAGTAATTAATTTGTTTATTAGAAAGTTGGCGTATTTTCCGTGTTTTACCCTCGTATATAATTATAATTATAAATTGTACAATTATTCATCATTTTTTTTTTGGTTCTCACAAGATGAGTTCAATGTCAAGACAAAAAATAATCCTTTTAAATTTTGTTTGTTCAATTATTGTTTATTTTTTGGCCAAAAGAATTTTAGTATCTATGTGATGTTTAATTAAATACTTATATTTAACAATTATAAAATAACTAATGAAACAATCAGTGATACATTCTCTCATAAAGGTATTAATTAAATTGACAAGTTTTTTTCCTTGTATGTTGTTTAATTTACATGTATTTAAACAATTTGCACTGCAATATAATTTAATTGTTATTGTATTATCAATTTTCTATGACAATAATGGTAATTTATATTTTTAGATTTTAAATCTATTTTTAAATAAATATTTATTTATTTTCGTACAAAATATTATAATATGTACTTATTTTTTGTTCTTTTTGCAGGCGAGGGTTGTGTTGAGAAACCTTTAGCGACATTATGGCGAAATTATACACATTCATCCCGTCCAGACGTACGAATGCAATTAATTGTGTGCAGTGGTGGTTTAAAAGCAACAACAAAAGATCACGGTCTAACGGAATATTGGGCACATCGTTTAACAACTTGTGCAGCACCACCACAATTTCCACGCCTGTTTTGTTGGGTCTACAGACATGAGGGACGTCGTCTACGGCACGAATTACGTTGTCATGCTGTTTTATGTCCAACAGCAGCAATTGCAAAACAAATCGAAACGGAATTAAAGCATGCACTCGCATTAGCATTAGCCGAATTTAAACGTGACAAAATTTCAAGACAAAATGCACGTTTGTCATTAGTTAATTCGGTGTACGAGTATCCGACAATACCGAGACGGAAGATTTTATTAAGTACTGGATCACATAATTATCGACCACCATTGGAACGTTCCAAATCCGCACCGAAATTGACCAGTATTGAGGAAATCATTGAAGAAGAGGACGACAATAAAGAGAATGTTTATAAAAGAATTTTACAACATTATAATAGTACTAATGTATTATTATTGAATGATAGATATTATAAAAAATTAATGGATAAGGAATGTGGTGTACCTGATAATAATAATAAATGTATTAGTGAGAATAATAAGGAGACAAAAGTGAAATTTAGTGATAATTTAACATTGGACGAAAAAAGTGATATGATATTGGAGGAATTGGTGGCTAGTTCGTTAAGGAATGATTTGTTGGAAACATGTGAACGGGCATGGTATAATGCATTAGGTGAAATGCCTGATTTAATACCATTGGATAGTGATGAGACATCGTTATCGAGCGGTTGTGAATCATCAACAACTGATGTTGAACAACCAACAACAAAATTAACTGAATCAATTGATGGCAATGAGAAAAAGACTGATTTGATTGATTTTAAATTGGGCGGTTGTGTATTGTCACGAAGTAATACAGATTTGTTGAAATATTGCACGTTAAATAATAATAATAACAATGGTGTATGTAAAAATATTATGGGATGTGATGAAGTATCATTAATACCAGTTGGAGAAAGTCAACAAACTGATTTTAGTTCATTGAAAGTGTATAAAAAACGTAGTTTAGATGTAGAACAGCAAAGGGTTGTTGTTGAACAACAGCAACAACAACAACAAAATTGTGGTGGTGAAGAGGAGAATGCAAGTGCTTGCAGTGATGAAAGTGGTTATGATGAAGAGGAAGAAGTTGCTAGTTCTGTCGCAAATATTATTTTAGTATAGTTTAATCTAAAACTGGTTTTGTTTTTTTTTCTTTTTAAAACATAAAATGTCTAGTTGCAATTTCCTGTATATATTATGTAAATAGGAAACTATATCATTGTGATTATATTTTAGGAAAATATACATATTATTTTAATTAAATTAAAATTCTTTTCATTTTGTTATTTATTCTGAATTTTATATAGATTTCCTTAATTAATAATAATGGTAAATTTGGCACTACTATGTATTTAAAAAACAAATAAATTACTTTATACATTTTTTTTTTCAAAATATGAATATGATGAAAGCCCATTAGTGGCCATCTATTCGACACATACTAACTAAAAAGATGTAAGTGTTTCCTATACCATAAAAAACTTTTCACGTTATATGCTATTCGGGACCCATGGTAAATAGAACTTATATACTATACTATACTTGTAGTATCATGGAAGTTTCTAACAATCTAATCCGAAAACAAAACATGTGGAACTTCCCTCACTCGAACTTGAAAGGACGGGGAAAAAATTCCAGAAATTTCAAATTACAAATAATTCCCCAAAAACTATAGGGAAGTAATTTGAATACTAATAGATTTAAATACCGGTAACAAGGAAACTATTTTTTCTTTTAAATTTCATTTAAGAAAAAAAATTTAAATATTTTTATTTATAGGAACATAAATTACACATTTATTATGTATATTAAAACAATTATTTTAAATAAACTATGTAGTTTTTATAAAATTCTGCCTATTTGACGAATATTTAAAACGTTTCAATTCCTGTCGAAAATACTCAACAGTCATTCGTAAACCATCATCCAAAAGTACCTTTGGTTCCCAATTTAGAATATGCTTTGCACGTGTTATATCGGGTTTACGTCGTTGTGGATCATCTTCCACTTCAGCCTCGTGCACAATTTTACTTCGCCCACCAACTAACTTTTTAATAATCGACGCAAACTCATTGATTGTATGTTCCACAGGATTACCCAAATTAACTGGCTGTGAATAATTTGAATTCATTAAAGCTACCAATCCTTCAACTAAATCAGAAACATATTGAAAAGATCTCGTTTGTTCTCCAGAACCATAAACCTAATAAAAAAAATATTACATTACAATTGAACAAAGAAAACTAATTTTTTCAGTTTTACAGTAATAACATCATTTTTTAATGCTTGCAATATGAAATTGGATACAACACGTCCATCATTCATATGCATTCTCGGTCCATAAGTATTAAATATACGTGCAACACGTACTTGCATTTTTTCTTGTTTCGCATAAGCGTATGTTAATGT
The DNA here is from genome assembly GCA_004796505.1 of Oryzaephilus surinamensis. NCBI lineage: Eukaryota > Metazoa > Arthropoda > Insecta > Coleoptera > Silvanidae > Oryzaephilus > Oryzaephilus surinamensis. Next base: position 16,480 of record SSSI01004110.1, on the reverse strand, counting down.
TTCTGCTATTCTTTTACCTTCATCATAGCACGCTCGCGGTCCTAGAATACTTTAAAGATAAAACGATATACTGCATATAAAATTGTTACACACCAATTGGATTTACGTGTCCCCAATAAGTTTCAGGCTGTGGATGTATATCAGGATCACCATAAACTTCCGAAGTGCTCGCAATCAATACTTTAGCATTCAGTCTTCTTGTCAAACCTAGTATATTAGTAGTTCCTAAGGTGTTGGTTTTAATTGTCTTTACTGGATTTTGCATGTAATGTGGTGGACTTGCTGGACTAGCTAAATGATAGATTTCATCGACTTCTATATATAATGGATTAACGATATCGTGATGTATTAGTTCGAAATTTTCATGTCCAATCCAATGTTCTACATTCCGTTTGCGACCAGTAAAGAAATTATCGACAACAATCACTTCATGGCCCTGTAACATTAATTTATCGACTAGATGTGAACCCACAAATCCAGCCCCTCCGGTTATCTATAAAATAAATAAAATAACAAGAAAATCTCATCAGCAGTGATGATGTATTTTATTACCAAAATACGTTTTCTATCTAAATAATTAAGAAATTTAACATCCGGATATGTTTTTGGCACTTTTTTCTCCAACATCAAAATTTCTTGTTCTAATTCGTTGATTTTCTGTGCCACTTGTTTTAATTCATAATTTGCATCTTCAATTACATTAGGATAGTCTTCTCGTTGAATTTGTGATACATTATTTCCACGAAATAGTTTAAAAAGTATTAAAAATACTGTAGAATAAAAATAGAAAAATATAACCTAAAATTTGATGAAAACATTTTTTTACTTACAAAATGTAATAATTAGTACAAATATTATTATATGCCGCTTTTTAATTAATAATAAGTTCATATTAGATAAATACGGTAAATAATATGCAAAATATTTGACGAAACATTATGATAAGAAAAATTAAAATTATCACGTTTAAGGGAGTTTATAATTTTATGTGTTGGCAAAACTGGTAAATGTGTCATAACCTACAACCTTGACGTAACTTTGACATTTTGTGATATATCTACTTTTTTTGTGTTATTTTCATGAAAAATTATAATATACTGCCTTTAATCCACTTGAGTATTAGTTAAATAATTAATTTTGGTGTTTTGCAACGTATATTAGTTAGTTTATAAACAAATCATTGTCATTCATGTGACTAGATAAAGAAAAAAAATTATATTTGACATATTTAATTGCATATTATAAATTCATATTATTGTTTAACATTAGGATTAAATTTGTACAAAACACAAAAGGATAATGTAATGTAAAAACGTTACCAAAGATTGGAAAAAGCAACCGATATTTTTAACTTATTATGAAGTGCATGACAAAAGTGTAATTGTGGAAGAAAGACAAAAATTGTTTATAATATTAAAGTAATGTGAATAACAAAGCTTTTATACAATTGTATATAAGAATAAATAAAAATGTTAATTACACCAACATTAATATGTTTAACAGCATTAATGTGCAATTATATTGCATTGGCAGAAATCTACGCCATAAATATTGTGAGTTTATCATGTGGTTGATTTTTTTTTTCTAAATAGTTATTTTTCTGATTATTATTTTTGTTTTAAAATTTAGCAATCAGAATTTTATTTTGAAGAATTCGAAGATATGCCCGCAAACTTTGGTGGACGTTTATCAGATGGTGGTAGGTTTTTAAAACAAAATTTTTATTTAATTAAAGGGTCAAGGAATTGTTTACTTACATAAATACTTATCAACAAAATAAATACACTCAAAAGATAAAATTTGTACGCATTTATAATTGTTTTGTATCTTTTTTTAGCTATACGAGGCCTGCTAGTTAATGCCACCCCAATACATGCTTGCAACAATTTACTACCACCACCAACTGAGCAAAATGCCGTCAAAAAATGGATTGTATTAATTGCACGTTACAATCAATCACAAAATTGTTCATTTGAAATGAAAGTACGTAATGCTCAAGCGGCTGGTTACGATGCAGCAATTATTTACAATGTACATTCAGAACAATTAGTACCAATGTCTGCAAAAAATTCAACAGGAATCTATATCCCATCCGTATTTGTTAGTCAGTCTAGTGGTTTATTACTAGAAGCGATTTATACAGATGTACAAAGATATTTTATTGTTATTACTGGCGAATCTCCATTCAATATACAAACACATTTATTAATACCGTTCGCTATTGTTGTTGGAATTTGTTTTTTAGTTATGATTATATTTATGGTACGTTCAACAAGATTTTTGCAATGTATTTTCGACTTACATTTTCTATTTTTGTAGATTGTTAAGTTTATTAAAGATCGTCGCCGACAACGTCGACATCGCCTACCAACATCAACATTAAACAAAATCCCTACGTGTAAATATCAAAAAGGTGATCCATATGAAACTTGTGCCATTTGTTTGGATGATTTCATTGAAGGAGAAAAATTACGAGTCTTGCCTTGCAATCATGGTAAATTTGAGCAAAAAAAACATTGTATTGTTGGTTGTCTAAATTTGGCAACCCCAATAATCTTTTGTTTGTCCTTTTCAAAATTTTATATAATTTTTTTTGTAGTTTATCATACGAAATGCATCGATCCATGGCTGACAAAGAATCGTCGTGTATGTCCAATATGTAAACGTAAAGTTTTCGCACACGACGAACCGCACACAAATGATACTGACAGTGATTCAGATGCCGATGATACATCACCATTAATAAATTCATCGAATAATCGTGTTACACAAGGTGGTACGTTTGTTGAACAACATGAAAATCCAATACAACGTGCTGTACGTTCAATATCACAACAATCCGGTGCCACAACAAATCACAATTTAGTCACAGCCAGCGATCATCACAGTATCAATGGTGAATGTTCTGAATATGAGAGTGTACAAAGTGATTCAGATACAGATACAGATGATGGCAATTGTAATAATGGTATGGTGTGCGATAATTTAGAAGTACATGTACATGTTAATGCAGATAATAATGATTTGAATGTTTAAATATTCCAATTTTTATAAAAATTATATAGTGTTACATTTTAGACGTTTATTGATTATTTTTTTATATAATAATAAAAAAATTATAGCTGTTCTAGTCGTTTGGCACGAGAATTTTCTGTTTCACTTTTGACCGATTAATGTTGACAATAATTTTTCCTTTTTTTTGATTTAATCTTGTGCTATAATTAGTTTATTTTTGATCTTTTCATATGATATTGTATAAACAGGAAAAACAACTATTATAAATAACCTAGTTTATTCATCAATTTAATTTTGTGATTGTTAAATGTATGATAATAATAATAATAATATTGAAACAATTTTTAATTAGTTTGTTTATTGTTTTACTTTTTTCAGTTTGTTGGTATCGAATAACATTAATTTAATTATCGCATGAATGGATAAATGGAATTATTTGTTCCATTTACGTGTTTATTACGTTTATATTTTCTTACATAAGTGCAAAAGACACGTAATGTTATAAAATAAATAAATTCAATTAGACTTAAAAAGCTGAAACCCATACAAAGTCCCAACAAACCACCCACATTAGCTGAAAAAAGAGTTAAGTTAAAACGTAATATAATTAAATTGTAATTTATTTACATAAAATTTCAGTGAAACCATATAATTCGCTTTTAATTTGTTTGATAAACTTTGCTGATGGAAAATACAAGTGTAAAACGACCATATTTTCACTAGAAAAAAAAAGCAACAAAACAAATTATTAAAATTTAATTATTTTTAAATGTACACAAAATATTCCGATGTTAGATTAGCATTAATGTCATCATAAACATTAATATTTCTAGCTAAATTACTGTATGATTTAACATTATCATAATTTGTTTCAAAACAGCCCGGTAAACATCGGCAGCTAGTTCTGTAATTCATATTTTTCTTATTAAAATTAATAAATTTATACTAGTAAAATTATAATCTACCCATTCCCATAAATCAATTCCATATTTTCTTTTGCATCATTCGAACAAATATCATCACTTTTACTACAAACACGTGTCTTTGCATCCTCTAAAATACGTAATTCATTAAGAAAAAATAAGAAAATTTCATAGAAAATTATTTACTAGGCAGAAAATATGGCACACATTTACATTGTTGTAAAGTGTAATTTGATTGACATTCTAAATCGCAATTTCTCTTCGTATAAGAGCTAAAAATTACAAAAAAAATGTGAACATATCTAATAATTGTAGTGTTTGAAGAAAATTTGAAGGAAAATCACCAGAATTAGTTTAAATATGGTATATTTTGTGTTTGTTTATGTTTATTATACATTGTTAAAATGGTGTGAAAGAAGAAATAGACTAGTTCGATAATGCTTAAGCAACTAAAGCCAAGAAAAACTGCTAATAACGAGCCAATAGATGCTTAAAAAAATGTTATTATTAAAGTTTAATAGAATTTAAAGAGTTTTTAAGTACCTAAGAATTCTGTAAAAGAATGCCATTCGTTTTTAACAATTTTATCAATTCTCGTTGATATCATCATAAATTGTAAAACTGCTATGTTTTCACTAAAATTAACAATTACTTGAACAATTTCACTTAATATTTGTTAAAAACCTTACAAATTCTCATATTTTAGTGTGTTTTTCGTTATTTTTCCATAAGATTTAACCGTATGTTCGTAATCTACTTGAAAACAATTCGGTAAACATTTGCAACGATTACTGAAAATAATAATTATTACAATGAAAAAAAAAATTTACTAATAAATTTACTGAATGCCATTTTCTTCGTTCATAATATCTGTAATTAATTCAATAAACTAGCAATATTCAACAATTTTAACATATTTTCCGTTACCTTTTGATTCTTTTACGCACTTTGAATGCGGATTAGCACAAAAATCCATCGTATAATTGCCTAAAAACTGCTTTTAAAAAGAACCTAATACCCAAAAATCAACTTACTAGGTAGAAAATGTGGAATGCAGCCACATTTTTCATATGTATAGTCACTTTGACACTCTAATTCACAATTTCTATAAGAATATTGCCTGAAATAGTGTTATATTGTGTATGTTTTTTTGGTGATTTTCCTTAAAACTGTTTGTATCAATTAAGTAAAAAATTACCGATAATATTTCAATGGCCTTTCATTGCTGAAATAGCACTGTCTTTTCGATATATCGATATTTCTTAAAGCTGGTGTCGCTTCACGTACAACTGGCGATATTGCGATACGTGATTCCGTCCCTGGACTTATTAAAAATCCAAAATCCGCCATTTTTGGCGTTTCCGTTGGATTTGCAAGAATTATCTACAGATACAAATTCATACAGGAAAATCCATCATGAAAATTTTAATAATTACAACCTTAAATCCAACACTTCTTGTCGACGAACAATAATACTGATCGATTTGTGCATCCAAAATAATTGTTAAGCCCAAATGGACACCAGCACCGAGTGGACGACGCGGTATTTTATTTTCATCACCCATTAATGGTGTTGGAAAACCATTTTCCAATGACCAATTGTACACATCATCAGCTGAATATTTCGATTTATTTAATATAACATATTCACGGCTCATTTTAAAGATTTTATCAGCTGGTAAACGATTAAATGAACAACAAAGTCCTTCGTCAGTTAATTCATTACTGAATAAATCGTCGCAATTCACTTTATCGCTACGCCATTCGCATAATTTTAACATGTCCGAACACGATTGACCAACCTAAATTATTTTCTTTTTTAAACAAAATTCAAATTTATTTTTAAGGTCCGGTATATACGTTTTAGATACCTATACAGGGAGTTAAAGTTTTATGAAAAAAACGCAAGGTTTTCCTTGAATATTTAGTAGAGAACTATTATTGAATAATAGTAGAAATATTAAAATGAAATTTCACACAAAAATATTATTGATTAGACCACACATTTGTACCAAATTTGAACGAAAATGACTAAAATAAATTAACTATGTTTTTTAATGATAGGGGTGAAAATACACCCCCGGAACTTTTTATTCTTGCCTGTTAATGCACTATTTAAAATATCTTATTTAATAGTAAATTTAATAAGGAAACTTTTCTGTCTCTAGAAATTTTTCGTTCAAATGAGTCGTTTTTGAGAAAAATGCGAAAAATTTAACACGTACTTGTCGTTAATAAATCGAATTTCAAAAAAAAACTAGTAATTTCTGAATTGTTTTTAAAATATCTTAACTCAGAAATAACCCCTTAAAATATTGCCATGTTATTCTGAAACACCCTGTATAAGTTTAAAATATTCCATTTCTAATTTCTAAAACGTATTACTCAGAACCCTTTTTGTTTTTTGTTAAATACTCGAACTAAGAAACGTTCCAACGATGCAAATGTCGTTTCTTCAGTTTCATCAAAACTACTGTTACCGTTACAGTAATCATTTAATAATTTCCTTTCAATTCTTGACCTACAACACCCAGTGTATATAAATCGATTGTAATAATACAAGTCACGCGAATCAATTTAGAAAATGATTCCGTTACATTAAATGGCATCAAATTTGAAATGTTTTTACCCATCTTTTAATATTTTTTCAGCTTCAGTTTTCTTTGCCTGATTCATATTACAAATTGTAATAGCTGGAAATGGTACAGCACTGATGCTGGCATCAAATGGACTAAAACTAATTATAACTGGACTGGAATTCCATTTTTCGTAAATATTTGTTATATAATACGATGCAAAACCAATTGCTAAACTGAACGCACACAGCCAAAAAACTCTACAAAAGGCATTTTGATATTTTTGAATAATTTTTATCCAAATTTTACCGTTCGCCAAAAGACAAATTAGGATCACCAACATATCTAAGACCATGTAGGGTGGTTTTTTCGCAATAAGTTTCCAATTCGCGCGTTAAATTTTGACAAAATGTTTTACGCGGTGAAATTATTTGCGTTTTTCTATGAAAAGAAAACAAAATAACAATTTTTAAAAATAGAAAACCATAGTTTATATATACCTATTATCGTTATCGTTGAATGTAAAAACTGGTGTTTCATTGATTTTATGTTCTTTCCAAGATTCATTTACTCTTCTAGGGCGATTTATATTTATATTCGATCGTAACATTTTCCTAAAAAATCTGTAAACTTTTAATTTACCACTTTTCGATGTTTTTCCATCGAAATTTAAAGTTATAGTTTTCATTTACTCGTATTTCGTAAAGTTAATCTTAAATGATTATTTTTAAATAAAATATGTATTCAACTGAACGTAAAATTGTTTCATTTTAATTAGTGTTCGCTATTATATTGCGTGACTTTTTACTTTTTCTATCAAATTCATCCATCAACCACGACATAATACATTTAAAAGATAATAATTTGTTTTTTATTATAGGGTAGTTTACTCAATTTATTACAATGTATTTGTCTCATCACACTGACTGTATATACATATATATATATATACTTACATTTCTTGTTAATTGCAATGTAATTGTCTATTTGGAAGTAGAATTACATATGAAAATGGAATTTTCAATGTTCGTGTCTTTACAATTAATGATAAAATTTGACTTTCATGCTATTTGTTTTCATAAATTGCATTATAAATATTGTATAAACCATTAAAATCAGTTATTCCAAATTAGATATATTGAATATTTAATAAGATGTAAGCAAAATTAATGATTTATTATAAATAATTAATAAATTTTAGTGTATTGTTTGTTGTCTATACACTGAATAATTTTCTATTTGATTTGAATAAAATATTCATTAATTCCATAGAAAATAGAAAGAAAAAAAATTACATTTACATTGTAATTAATAGACTGAATGCCAGTGTGAAATGGAAACTAATTGCATACAATTGTAAATTTATTGTAATTTATATTTTATTAAGACAATCAAAATAATTTCACATAATTTAATTACACATTTATATATATCTAACAAAACAACATATATGTTTGTTAGATTATCTAGGAAATAAAATTTCAAAGCTCTTTTTTTATTTATTACCAGTACAATTAATTTAATAAATTACACTTTAACTGTTTTATTAATACCAGAAAAAAATGGACATTTATTATACGAGAAATAAACGTAAATCACCAATATTTGTTAATAAATAATTTATTTGTATAAAACTATTAATAAATTTTGTTAATTTTACCGTTATATATTGAATAAAGTGTATAGAATATAAATATGCCACCCTCGTGCAATAAATTATTTATAACAAAACCAAAAACGATTTTTACCCTTAAGAATAGAAAATATGCAATAAACTAAAACTTAATAGATATACAACGTACAATAAATTATTTTTCTATAGCATTTAAAAGGGAATTTTCTGTAAAATGACCACCCGTGAAATTAGAAAATACATTGGTGGTGTAAACAACCTTTAAATATATAAATATGTCACCCTTGGACTGGACATTTTCTTTTCTATGCATACGTATATGATGGCTAATAAAACTATTGTTAAAATGCTTTAGAAATTCTTGGGACATTTACAAAAAGTTAAATATCTCAATTTGTTAGAAAAAAATAAAACGAGAATAGAAATGAATATGTGTGGGGATGGGGGTGTGAACTGGTCCACCTGCACAACACCTCGTCATTTCATTATTTTTTTTAATTAATTATATGTAACACTTTGATGGCGGCACATATTATAAACATATATCAGAATTTCTTTTGATGTTCGAATTGTATATATGTTGTGTATAAAAGAAGATAATTTTCACCCCCCAGTGACACGAAAAATCGTTAATAAAATAATAATAGAAACAACTGTTCATCCTTTAATGATTTGCAGAATTATTTTTTAAATTTTAATTTATTGTATAATGAAAATGTTATACCTATATATGTAATCTAAGAATATTTGCAATTTACTAATAAATAAATTGGGGTTGGATTCAAAAAAAATTAATTTATATCAAAAAGAAAAGGGTATAATATATAATAACATAAATTTAATAATAATTTGCAGTTGGAAACGCAGATGTTATGTCATTTTTTCCATAACTCTCTATTCTCGATATATATTATGCCTTTTGTGTAACCCCCCGTTGTCTTACACAACAATACAACTGTATAGAATTTATAAGAAGAAGGGTGGCTTTCATTATTTTATTTAGAAAAATTTATTATAAATGCTTGGACTTGTGTGTGTATCTGTCTAACTTTAAATAATTTTTTTTTCTGTTATGACCACAAAAAATATATTATCGAAACCATTTTACTAATTTAATTTATTGTAAGATATGTAGTTAAGGGTTAATGTATTCTGAATTTCTTATCTTTCAATAAAATTCAGCTAGACAAGAAAATAAAATAGCAAATATTATACTTGTACCATAGGTATAGGTACCTACTATTACTATTAGTTGGAATCGTTTGTGTATACTATTTCCTGTATTTCCATAGCAACGCACGTGGTAATTGTATCTCCATAGCAACAAAAATGGTATTTGTATCTCCATTCTCCATAGCAACGCACGTGATATTTTTATCTCCAAAGTTTTTCGGAATTATTTAGGTACCAAATAAAACTAAATTAATACTTACATATACCTATTAAGGTCCATTCATTTAGGGATGAAAAAAATATGATTGGTCAGCTTCCACGTGATTTAATTTTTGAAATTTTATTGATCGAAAGCAAGGTTAATAAGGTGACAAATGTAACAATTATTGGATAATTTTAAAAAACGTCATAATTCAAGATGGACGATTTTTCATCCCTATCTGAATTCAGTATATATGGATTTAAAAGTTTATTGTAGGTATACAGAGTGATTGTAAATAAATTACAAACATACCTACCTACATATATGTATAAAAAAAAATGAAAATACAACTATAGGTACATAGGTATATGCTGGAATTATTTTTATAAATTTTTATTTAATTTTTACACAATTTTCATTTTTATACTAAAGTCGTCTTTAATATTTTCAAAAATGCTTGAAATCATTTTTGTACTAAATAATGAGCTTTTAACTTAAAAACATGCGTCACCCTGTATATCAAAAATGAATTTATGCCTGCACATAACATTTTACTTTAATAATAAAATGTTTTACTCAGTACACAGTTCTAATTAAGTTCTTAGTTTCTTGTTTTAATTATTACCAGCAAAATAACAACGGGGGGTTGTTGATGACTTTTATAAAAGGTAGCAGAGCAAACAATTTTTAATCTAATTATGAAAATTTTAAATGAAATCATATTTTATAATAATATTTCAACGTTGAAATATATCGTACATATACATTTATACAAACGTAATATAGTTTATAATTAATTTTTTTTCCACCCTGTGTTCATTTCGATACTATGGTGGAAAATTTTTTAATTAATTTCTTGAAACATTTTTTGAAATTCAGCCAAAAAACTTTTATATCTACAACGGCAATTTCACAGTAAATGACCCATTATAATAGCAAATAATAAATATATCACAAAATACCCTTAAATATTATATATATATATAAGAAACAGCCCTCTTTAAATACACTAAATACATGTAGGGGGTCCGTTTTGTCAACACATCGGGGAGTAATACACATTTCCCGACTTTTAACTTTAAACAAAACAATAAAATATTTTTTTTTCAAAGTTTTTGTTGTCACAGCATGTTTGGGGGTCTTTGTGTTGTATGGGGGGTCACCAACCACGTACTGTGCTCCAGAAAAGAGTACCACGTTGGGGGCACGGGCCACACATTAGGGGGTAGTTGATCTCAATATGTCTAACAAACTTTTTTTACGTTATTTAACGACGAAATGCTGAATTATTCAATGAGTCTATAATTTTTTTGCCAAGAATATATTGTGGTGCAAATTATTCGGTATATACTTATTTATACAGAGTAGCCTTCTATATGTATACGTTTATACGTATACAAGGTGATAAATGTTCTCCTAATGATTATAACAGAATACAGAATTAGGAAAAATACGCAAAGTTCATTTATAGTAGGTAGAATTAGTAGATTATTTAACAAGATTAGGTATAAATAATTGAGGAATGAAATGAAGAGTGTCACAATAGAACAAATGGCTAAAACGTCCGTATAATAAGTTGTTGTCACTGTCAAAACGTGTCAATCGGACTACCACTTGTATTATGAAAAAAATATAATCTCTAATAGGAAAAAGCTTCGGAAAAAGCGTTTACTTTTGATTTGTTATCAAACACTTCTGATAATGAGTTCATTATGAAACTATAATAAAGCTCAAAAAATAGTTATTTACAGTAGAGTTTGGGAGGAAAATGTTTAAGAGCCGCCAACCATATTTGCACACGAGCCGAAAGGCGAGTAAAAAACAAGACTTTTACGATATATGAGGACAAAAAGTATTTTTTTAATATGATATATTACTAAACATACATATTTCATTTCAAACGTCTTATTAAACACCCTGTATTACTTATTTTGAAATTCAACGTTAGGTTATATTAAATTCTGTTTTACAAAAGATGAAACGTTGCTATATGCAAAAGGGATGAACAATTTAAGTCATATTATTGAAAGTCAAAGCAAATATCAAGGTGTTTGTATTATTGTGATAAGATTGCCACCCTTGGTGAAGTCATCTATTGTCTTCAAAACGCACACGTGTGGGCTCTTCTGTTCAACCCCCATATAACTTATTTTATACTTCAGAAAATTCACAAGTATTAGGTATATAGGTAGGTAATACTTTCGAAATTCTAATACATATGTAGTAACTACATATATATGGAAAAGTTTCCAAAATATTTAAAAATTAGGCTAGATAATATAAATATCTAAATATACATTGTTTGATTAATGATTATTGAAAGAATTAGTACAGAAACACGTTGTGGTGGCAGTGTTAATTCACACCAAATAGTTTAAAGGCGGGCGTGTCGGGGGCGTACCAGTCCTCGCCTACACAACACATATATACATATATGTCTTTGTACATATATATAATAATAATACCACAATATATATTTATATACTAATTATTGTTCCCACTCACCATTTTTTACGAAAATGAACAACCATTTTAAGAATTTATTTGCAACTTATTCACTATTTATTAACATTATAATCTAATTTTATAATACTTATATAAAATAACTTGTTTTCGTATTAATATTAAAGCAAATAACATTAAAATTGAAAATTCATTTTATATGTCAAATAGTTTAGTTAAAATCAATAAGAACTTACTCTTTATTGATATGTTGAAGACACAATTTAATAAAATTTACACTCATAATACAATAATATAAAATGCAATTCAATTTTTCCATACTTTTGAAATGTAATTTAATAAAAAATTGATGATCGTTATATAAATTGCATACCTACTTATATATTTAAAAAAATGATGACGATAAATTTTGCAATAAATATTTGCATATTAAGAAAAACTACATGTATAATGAAGAGAAAATCATTTGTGGGCAATTATATTTAATGATGATAACAAAACTTGCACTGTATATATTATAATAATTCTTATATTATTAATGGAATCAATGAGATATATATGTATATGTACGAGTATATAATCAACAATCATAATATAATAATGATTAAGCGAAATTTAGGCATTGTAGAATTGAATATGTTGTTGTAAGTTCAATTAAAGAAATGTATAATAAATATAATGATGGACGGCATAACATCAAAAGACTTTCATTTCACGAAAGAGAGAACCTAATCATGATATTGCCATATTATTATTATTATTACTTTCAATGCTATATATGTATAAAATTATTTTTAATATTAATTAAATTCTACATACATATACATATAATACAATTTTACAACATTGTGCTGTTGTGAAAAATAGAGAAATTATTTCCTTATTTCAATCCATTAATTATACTTAGTTTAAAATGAATAATACAATTTTAGTTTTTATAATAATAGATATATTATTTCATTATATTTTGTAAATTGCTTTTTCAATAGGTATGATATTTAATAATGCTTGTATTTTTTATAAAAACTAACAAATTACTATAGGTATACCTATTATATCAATATTTTGGACTATTGAAATTATACAGCAATAAAAATCGAATAAATTTCACTAAATTTCTCTTTTTTAATAAACTCTTCATACAATGGATATAATACATATTAGAGTTGTGCAATTCAATTACAAAATAAATTGTCTCTAAATTAAATTAAATTTAATGTGTTTATGTAAAACATCCATAATATACGTATATCAAAACATGTATTCACTTCAAAGTTTTCCACTTAAAAGTCAATGGAAGAATTAATTGAGATAAAGTTCTTTTGAAGTGTAAGCGAAAAAACCTAAACTATTAGAATTGTTGATTTTGAAACGATCCGCAACTATGATATAGCCGTAAAAAAGCTGGCAAAACAACCATTTTTTACAATGTTACCATTTAATACGATCCTGATAAGGACTCTTTCTTGATTTTTGTTTTAAAATATTATACCTGAAGTGATTTTTCTAATCAAATTGACCTGAACAAACAAAACGATTGTGTCTTTTAACTATTTTTTCATCTTTTACAAAAATTTACGACCTGTATCTATGAAATTGTCCCATCATTTATGTTGTAGACGTGTCTTTTAAACATTAATATTGTTGTTCGGCTTTTTGGGTTTTGATTCGTTTTTATTTCTATCAAGATTTTACAATTCGATAAGAGAAAGAAATCATTACTAGACAGTCCTCTTTATAATAACAAAAAAACATCGAAAAAGACCAGAATCATAATAATAATATATGCTAATTCATAATATACATATTATTTTCTAACAAAAAGGATCTTTCATTTTAAAAAAATAATGATAAATGACTGGCACAATAAAAAAATTTGTAAATTTTCAAAAATAAAACAAAATAATACGAATGTAATTTAATAAAAAAAAAGGAAATAATAATACAAATGTTGAGTCGATATTTTACCTGACATTGTTGAACTAGCACCGGGACTAAGATTAATAGCGTAATTTCTGGAAGCCATTATGGCTAATGCACGCGGGCGCCATTGTCATTGCTTACCATTTTCCATGCTCTCATATACCATACAAAATAATAAAACTTGAACACGCACATAAGTAAAAATAATAATTCATTTATTAAAAGAGAAAAAGAAAAAAAAGTGGTCCATCATACAACAATGGCCATTATATTATCATTAGTTTCGTACGAGTGATATTTTAAATTATACATATATATATATAAACCGTTTTTCTTTCACAAAATATTTCAGCCTTGTGTGTGAAAGAATTTATTTCCTTCTTACAATTCATTAAACATTAATTAATTAGTATACTTAATTAAAAAATATAATACGAAAGAGAAAAAAACCAACATGTATACCTAATAATTATTATACACAAGTTTATAATTTATTAAATATAATTATCGAAAAGAAAAAATATTTATATGGTAGAAAACAAACACACAAACCCATTAAATTACCATACCACTATTATACAAATTATCAAAATAAATATTAATATATTCCATTCCTTCTTTTTATATTTTCTTTCTTTTCTTAGCAGGTTTATACCTATATGTATATGTATAGTGTAGTATTGAAGTTAAAATATTTAATGGGTCAAAATATATTTGGGTCTTTAAAAATTTAACTGCCTTTTTGTACTCATCCACATGTCTAACAGGCTTAAACAAATGACGTATAAATGTCTTAAAAAATTTTTCACATTATTTATGGCCAGTTTTTCGTATAATGAGAAGGTGGTTAAATATATATACCTGTTGTTTGTTTAGAATATAATATAATCTTGTCCCTGTTTTTGGTGCAAATAATAATAATAATAATAACTTTATTATTATTGTGTGGTACAAGTTGTAAATCATTTTTCGGAAAAGCAAATCATCGTCATATAAAATTCTCTCATTTCAAATTTATATTTATGATCACAAATCATTTTATTTTTGGTTTGTGCTGTGGATATATACTTTATATATATGTACATATGATTGGACTTCTAGTTTACGATGACGATACGTCTCTACAGGTATCTCACTAGGTTGCAACTTATACGATCATACAAATATTTCATCAATCACACAACATATAATACAATTTATATTTTATAAATTATAATAATATATATGTAATACGTATACTATATAGTATACGTCTACGTTTATATATGAATAGAAAAGAAGTAACGACGCGTCCACAACTATTTTTTCTGTACATAATTACGAGTATAATATAGTCTATCTCAATTCTATATGTTATGTTCACACCAGATTTGACATTTTAGATCAATTTTTCGTTACATGGTTTGCAATACCTACTGAAGAGAAAAGAAGAATATTAGTGGATTCCAGTTATTGATTTCTATAACCTAAAATTTCGCCTAAAATAGTTGTCAATTTTTCATAGATGAGTTTCGAAGATATACAGTGGAACCCGGTTATAACGACTCCGGTTATAACGACAACCCGGTTATAACGACAGGCTTTTGTCGTTATAACCGAGAACATTTGTTTAAAATAGTACATTATAGATATGTTATTTCCCTGAATTTATTTTTAATCCGGTGCAAATTACTTTTTCTTAGTATTTATCCAGGATCATTTGGAAATACCCATTAGTTAAATGGGGATTAATACGAAATACATATTTAGATACAAATATTGTATACTTAACCAGAAAAATGAAACAACAACCAATTTCAAATTTCTTCAAAAACTGTTGAGTTTAATTAAATTTAGTAACATGTAGTAACTATAATAGGCATATTTTCAATTTTGTTTTATTTTGGTTTCATATATTTTATTTTTACCTAATATTCTGTATAATATTATTTAAGTTTTATTTAGAGATTTTTTTAAAAATTTAAAAAGGTAATTATTGTTGTTAAATTAGTAAAACCTATATATTTAGTGACTTTAGTAAAACCCGGTTATAGCGTCAACCCGGTTATAACGTCATTTTTTGTCAGTCCGCTAAAATTCGTTATAACCGGGTTCCACTGTATATTTTTCGGAATATTTTAAAGAGAACACATAATACAATATACATATATACGCTTGATGTGTTTTGTGCGTATAATATATAGTTTTGTTTGATTTCAATTGTTATATAAACCCTATGCTGCCATGTTTATAAGCGAACAATGTGTTTTAAAAACATTTCAAATGTCAAAATTAATTATCAAAATTAAATGCTTTTCCATTGTGAAATATATGATAAACATTAAAAGCAAGAACACAGTATTTATTTACTATTTAGTTCGATTTTGTATCTTGTTTCGTTAAATGTACAGATTGTTTACTGCAATTTTTGACTTTATATATCTGGATGTGCTTTTCTTCAAGGTGGTACGATCATAATACCTTATTACAAAATAAAAAAATTTTATAATTGCTTGAATGTATACAAAAAATGCCAAAATTAAATTACATTTATTAATAATTAAAGAAATTGAAATATTGTACTAATTTGTTC
>SSSI01004109.1:21212-40841 GCA_004796505.1 Oryzaephilus surinamensis | reverse complement strand
CCGATTGCGTTATTAGAAAACAAAGATGGTATTTTTTATAATATGGTAGAACAAAGTGGACTGTTGCCAGATTTGCCTCAATAAACAAAAAACAAAAAAAAATCGAATTTTAAAAACAATGTTTGAAAATATTCCAATAAATTTTATTATAATGTTATTTTATTGTGTTTTAAATTGCGAAGAGATAACACTTTATTTAATATTTATAAATAAAAACTGATTAGTGACCTACATTTTTATTTGTAAATAAAAACTGGTCTAGTTTCTGACACAGTTTTAAAATACTTATAATTTTAATATAAACTTAAATAAAATCACCATGTACATGTTATTTTACCTTGTAGAAGTTATAAAAATCAATTTTATAGTTTTATACTAGTAATTGATTATTGAAGCTATTTGATTTTATCTTTTTCTTCCTAACAATTTTTATTTTATGCCATTATAAATCACTTAAATTACTCTTAAAAATTCCTATATTACAAGAAATTTTATATGTACCTACCTTATTTTTGAAGAATGAGAAAATCTTTACTAATTTAATTTTTTTTCACGCTGTTTTCTTATTTTGATTTTTTATTTAATTTTCTTTTATTTACAACTTCTGACACGTTTGGCTTAGGGACGGTTTTGAGGTTATGTTACTAAATGCCAAAGCCAAAATATTATATGAAAATCACAAAATAATTCTTTAAATAATTACAAATCTACTGAAATGGTGTTTTATTTCGAAAGTAATATTGTCCAACCACCGGCAGTATTGTTTATGGGTGTGGACAAATACGAAAGTAATATTTTCTTATTAAAATCAACCACACTTTTTAAAACGCTTACCATTCTTTTATTCAGATGAAGACTTAATAAAATGGGGTTGGCCCGAAGATGTATGGTTTCACGTTGACAAAGTATCATCAGCCCATGTTTATCTACGATTGCGACAAGGACAAACAATCGATGACATTCCATCAGCAGTTTTAGAAGATGCTGCTCAATTAGTAAAAGCAAATAGTATTACTGGCAATAAAATGAATGATATCGAAGTCGTATACACGATGTGGTCGAATTTAAAGAAAACACAAGGCATGGAAGTCGGTCAAGTTGGTTTCCATAAAGAAAAAGAAGTGCGGAAAATTAAAGTTGCCAAAAGAATAAATGAGATCGTAAATAGACTAAACAAAACAATGAAAGAGGAGAATCCCGATTTTCGAGCTGAACGTGAGAAAAGGGACAGACTGGAACGAGAAGATAAAAAGAAATTGTTGAGGGAACAAAAAGAACGGGAAAAAGAGGAGGAAAAACGTCGAAAAGAGGAAGCTGAATTACGTAGTTATAATTCATTAATGAGTGCGGAAAATATGGCAAAATATGATGATGGAAATGACTCAGACGATTTTATGTAAAAATATATTAAATAATTTTTTTTTTAAATCAATTTATTGTATAAAACATTAATCAATCAAGCTGATATTCACAGCTTTTAAGGAATCCTTAACCCAGTTTGGATAACTCTTATCAGGATACAAATTTAACATAAAATTACTCACAAATTCAGGAAAACGACCCTCACTAATACTATTTCTTATTAATTTCATTAAACGCAACTGAAATGCTACATTATGTTCGGTTAATAAATGGCAAGCAACTGTATGAACTGTAACAATGCCATGTAAATAGGCCCTTGTGTAATTTTTACACGTGTTACAAGTACAATCTTTATCGATTGGCTCAAAATCCATTTTATATTGCGCTCGCTTTAAATTTAATTGCCCAGTCATTGTCAAAGCACAACCAAATCTCTAAAATACAACAAAATATTACTTATGAACATTTTTCCTCATTTGAAATAAATACAGCTGTTCTAGTTGGAAAAACACAATCGAACATATCCACCCCTAATGCACAACAAACAACTAAATCCACAGCAAAACCAACCCCCATTAAATAGCGTGGCTTGTCTATGGGCAGAATATTTGTAGACAAATGCACCATTTTCCAAAAATCATCCTTACTTTCACCTCCACTGTACGATATTATTAAAAAATGTTGCGATTTTAGTTAAAAACTTACCTTAAACCACCGATTGCATATCCATTAACATCTCTTTTTAAAAGATCATTGGCACTTTGTATTCGCAAATCCTCGTATAACGTACCCTGCACAATAGGGAAAATATTCTGGTCGTCCGGTCTTTGGTGAGCTTTTAAGCATCGGTCTACCCAACGCGTAGTTCTAAATTGTTTAAGCGGTGTTAATAATTTACGTAAATATGATTATTTTTAGAAACCTGTGAACAGATTCTTCAATCCGTTTTTTGTCTGGATGTGTAGTACACACTACATCGTCTAATTGCATTATAATATCTGCTCCAATAGCATTTTGTATTTCAATTGAATGTTCTGGCGTAAGCATAACTTCAGCTTTTTGTTCATTCAACGATTGAAATTTTACGCCTTCTTCAGTAATTTCCGCTAATTTTAAAAGTGACACCATTTGGAAACCTCCAGAATCGGTCAATAATGCTTTGTTCCAATTCATAAATTTATGCAAGCCGCCAGCTTTCTTTAAAACGTCTGCTCCCTGAAAAAAGCTTTTTTAAAACCGTACGTATTTATCGGTTCTGTAATATTACTGGTTTTGTTCCTAAATGGTACGTATTGGCTAGCATAAGTTGCAGTCCGAGCTTTTCTAATTGTTCAGGTAACATCCCTTTTAAGGTACCCTAAAGATATTATATTTAAAAACGTTGAATTCAGTGCATTGTCTTAATACCTGAGTTCCCACCGGCATAAATACTGGTGTATCCACTGCTGCATGTGGCAATTCCATTTTGCCAACACGTGCTTTAGATGTAGCACATTCCGATAAAATGGTATAAATCAGTGGCTTTTTATTATTATTTACAGACATTCTAAAAGTTATTTTACATTCGTTCCGGTTGTTGCTAATTTTGAGGTTATAAATTAGTTTAACAGCGACCTCTGTGTAATAAATTCTAAACTAATGTTTTATGTTCCATTTGGCTTCTATTTCTGTCTTACCTGGTCTTACCCATTGAAATTTGTATTAGTTTCTCTTTCTTATTTCAAATTAATGTGATCCAAACGACCTAAATGTAACACTAAACACACTAAACATAACCTCAAAGTTTTTTGGTGTCAAAAAATGTTCCCCAAATAATAAATTTACTTTTATTAAAGAATATGTACCCAATTTATATGAAATGCACAAGTAACTATATATGTATTTGACGAAGTATGCATAATGTTATGAATAAGTAACATATTTTTTAATATATACGAATGGTGCCACGATAATAATGGTGCTCCTACCAAATCATTCAAGAGATTTCTACCAGTGGCTTAGCCACATAAGATTGTCTCGAATAGTCGTCACTGTACTAGCTTTACTAATAATAACGCCACTAGTAACTCATATATTTCTTTCAAGAGTGGAGCGCAATTCAAATCACATAATACACAGCGCCCATTCACATATTGACCTGCCAGAAGACATAAATACAGTAGAAGAGATAGATTTACGTACAGGAGTTGAAGAGTTATTTCGTATACGTGGTTCTGTGTTAAGTGAATTACGCGAAATGGAACGTAAACGATCTAAACTGTTAATGGAAATCCAAGGATACACAAAAAACATTGAAGAACTAAAACAAGAGCTTACACACCAACAAACCAATTTAAATCGTTTAAAAATATCCGTGGAACAA
Organism: Oryzaephilus surinamensis; assembly: GCA_004796505.1. Taxonomy (NCBI): domain Eukaryota; kingdom Metazoa; phylum Arthropoda; class Insecta; order Coleoptera; family Silvanidae; genus Oryzaephilus; species Oryzaephilus surinamensis. The sequence goes on along the minus strand of SSSI01004109.1, from coordinate 37,117 downwards.
GCACAAGTGGCACAACGCGAGGCTTTACAACAAAACACACCCGATTTGGCTTTACCAAAAAGATTAATTGCCAATAAACTACCCGAAATCGCCGAAAATCCTCCATTTAACAATACAAAACACTGCCGAATGTTTTCTTGCTTTGATCATTCACGTTGTTCGCTCACCAGCGGCTTCCCCGTTTATTTATATGATCCCGATCAGTATCCAGTGATGCACGAAGGTTGGGATGTTGATGGATTTTTAAAGACAACACTTAAACAAACACTCGGATACAATCCACATTTAACTGGCGATCCAAAAGAAGCGTGCATCTATCTTGTTTTAGTTGGTGAAGCACTGAAAGACCCCGACGATGTAAGTGAAAACTTCAACAACCACTTAAATTTGCCTCCTTTGGATTCGGAGGCGCTTAAACGGTTACCTTATTGGGGCGGTGATGGACGTAATCACATTTTGTTGAATTTGGCGCGTCGTGACTTGACTGCCTCTTCGGGTGACATTTTTTCTAATGTTGATACGGGACGAGCGATTCTTGTGCAATCAACATTCAATTTTAGACAGTTTCGAACTGGTTTCGATATGATTGTATCGCCAGTTTTGGGACCACCAGGTGGCGATGTGTGGCAAGAATGTGCACAAATGCTTCCTAGTCGTAGAAAATATTTAGTAACATTTCAGGGTGAACTGAAATCGTCCAGTACGAAAAGTCCTATGTTTTACGATACAGAATCGGAAGTGCATGAATTAGACAATTTTATTCTAGACCATTTGATTAATTTAGCCAAAACTAGTACGGCTGATAAATTTTTATTTGAGTTCGAATGCAATCCTGCTAGTGATGACAATTTAAATATTGGCCCACAAGATTGGGCATTGTGCGGTACGGACAGTTCTCGTCGAACTGTGCTTAAAGAATCAACTTTCGTGTTAATTTTCGCACCCACATCACCTGAATTAATTTCCACTACTTTATTACAAGCACGCATATATGAAGCACTTCGTTCTGGAGCTATTCCTGTGATTTTGGGCGGTGATCAAGTAGTTTTATCGTATAACGAAGTGATACAGTGGCGTCGTTTAGTGATTTTTCTACCACGTGCCAGAATCACTGAATTACATTTTCTCTTGCGTGCCATTCCCGATGAGGATGTACTGTTAATGCGTCGACAAGGTAGACTAATATGGGAACGTTATTTAGCATCAGTGCAAACGACATTAGATACAATTGTGGCTGTTTTACGTGATCGTTTAAATATTCCACCATTGCCGGCCGATTCAGTGGCAGCTTTAAGTGTATTTAACGAAACTTTTCAACCAATTCAATCGCCGGCAATTGTGGATGTGGAACAAGAGGAGAGCTTAGGACCTTTGGAACCGCCTTATGACAGTCCAGCGTATAGAAGAAATTACAGTTTAAGTTTAACACAGGGTCATGAATTGTGGAATGATTGGGGTGATCCTTTTCGTTTGTATCCAGCTTTGCCTACGGACCCATTATTGCCGTCAGATGCAAAATTTTTGGGCTCTGGTAGAGGATTCCGACCCATTGGACAGGGACAAGGCGGTAATCAACAGCCATTCAATTTATTTATGATTCTACAAGTTGTTTTCTAGGTGCTGGCAAGGAATTTTCCGAATCTTTAGGTGGAAATAATGCTCGTGAACAATTTACTGTTCTTATTTTAACATACGAACGTGAACAAGTACTGTTGGACTCAATTGCACGTCTTCGAGGACTTCCCTACTTGAATTCAGTTGTGATTGTATGGAATTCGCCAAAACCACCAAATCCTGAATTGAAATGGCCCGATATTGGCACACCAGTGCATGTAGTAAAGGCAGCTCGCAATTCACTCAACAATCGTTTTTTACCATTGGATAATTTAAATACTGAAGCCATTTTATCTGTTGACGATGACGCTCATTTGCGACACGATGAAATATTGTTTGGTTTTCGTGTTTGGCGGGAACATCGTGATCGTATCGTTGGTTTTCCTGGTCGATTTCACGCATGGGATTTGAATACGAAAACTAGTTGGTTGTACAATTCAAATTATAGTTGTGAATTGAGTATGGTATTAACCGGGGCAGCTTTTCTACATCGACATTACTTGCATTTGTATTGGAAGTGGTTGCCTCAAGCCATTAGGGACAAAGTAGATGAATATATGAATTGTGAGGATATTGCGATGAATTTCTTAGTTAGTCACGTAACAAGGCAGCCACCGGTTAAAGTGACATCAAGATGGACATTTAGGTGTCCAGGATGTCCGCAAAGTTTGTCAGAAGATGATACACACTTTCAAGAAAGGCACAAGTGTATTAATTTCTTCACAAAAGTAAGGAATATTTCCGCTTTAAAATAATAATATCATTAAGTTTTGATTTTTTAGGTATTCGGCTATACGCCTTTATTGAACACGCAGTATAGAGCTGATTCAATCTTATTTAAAACTCGGATACCTCATGATAAGCAAAAATGTTTTAAATTTATTTAATTACGCTTTTGTATATTTTTATTTCAAACAAGACTTTTGTAAATATGTATTTGTTATTGTGTGCCATTTTTTTGTAAATAATTATTTTTTATAAATTTTTTAATTGTAGTTTTATTTAATTAATTTAAAATAAATATATAAACACAAACTAAAAAACATTTTTCGTTTTTATTAAAAATAATTTTACAGAATTAATAAATTAAGAATCACTAGTTTCAGAACACAGTTTAATATCATCTGTAACTTTGGCAATTGGTCGTAAAACAAACATATAAACAGTGTATAATCCTTTGGGAAAGTGATTTTGTTTCATTTGTCTGTAACAATCGAGTTCGGCTTTAATAAATATTTTTTTAAATAAGGAAAACGGACGTGTTACAGATGAGTCGACTTCATCCACATCAACATCATCTGATGATGTGATGTTTTCTTTAACAACTATAACACCATTCGGCTTTAAACCTTTCCTAAAAACATAAACAAAGTAAGGAAACTTCCAAACACTTTATATAGACTAGATTACGAGCAAGACTTCAGGAATTTTATAAGATCCGAGTCCGTCAAATGGCCAACTACCCATTGTATCCAAATAACATCATACTTTTCAGTTTCCGGTTGGAAATTTTGCAAACCACTCAAATAATACTGCCCAATTTTATTATCTAAAGATTTCAAATACTTTTTAGCTTGCTCCAGAAATAAAGGATTCTGTTCCACTAAATCGACACATTCAAAATAATCGGTCAGAAGGTATTTCGTTATACGACCAATTCCAGCTCCACAATCAAGGGCCCGTTTACTGCCTGGTGGTGTTTTTGAATGGAATAATTGCTTCAATAAGACTTTAGAATCACGAATATCCGTTTGTGAAATGAAACCATAACCCCCTAACATTCCATCTACAGTTGCTGGAATTGAAGACCAGTAATGTTCAGCATGGGAATAGAATTCTTCATCACTTTTTGAAGTACTTGTAGACATTGTAATTGGCTTTTTAACGGAATAATGTGTGTAACATTTTTCAAAACGGCCCTCATGTCAGTTCTGAACAATTATTACTGGTTGCATACATGCATAAACGATATAATCGGTGTTTGAAATATAACCGGTTGCATAAATCAAGTTCGTAATGGCGGAAAAATTTAAATTTTAGAAATTTCCTATGAATTATAATTTATTCACAATAAAAAACATAACAAAACAAAACAAAGTAATGAAATAAATGCAAACAAAATATTATCATATCACAGTAAAAAATAATTATTTGATATGTTATACCATTAATGAACAAAAAAAATTAAACACAGAAACCATTAATAAGTACATAATATAAATAAATCATTAGTTAACATCAAATTGTACGCTTATAAATCATCTTTACAAAAACAGTACTTCCTTAAATAAGGTAACTGTTGTTCTACACATCTAGCTTGTCTTCCATACATATTAATACGACTTATATCACTAATTTTCAATTCCATTTTATCTTTATCCAAAATATGTTTAATACTTGCTTCGAACAAAGAATCCCCCGGTTTTAACATAACTTTAATCTGATACATATCGTAATTAACACGAGTATTGGCAGTTAAGTCAGCCACGAAACCATCAATATCTGCATTTTTATTAAACTTTACCAAATGTTCATTTGGCGCCATTTTTGTGACCCAATAAATTTGTGCGATATGCAAATATTCACATAAATAACGATACGTTTGTGTGTAATTATTGATTGTTGTTACTAATGTTGTGCTTAAACGATCTACTATCGAATCAGTAATTGGTATATGATGCCAATCTAGACAAGCACACCAGTGGGGCTCGATGTAAGCGTGAGCACAGCTTCTATCTGATGGAATCTGCAACTAAATTCATTAGAAACATTTTTAAACTTCCAAAATGCGTACTTTTGTGAACAACGAAACAGATCTTTCGTTAATATCAGCATCCTTAACATTGTCCAAATGCAGAACACTTTTTAACGTTCTATGAATATCAAACGGTGTGACTAATTTATCCGTATTACTTTGGAAATTTTTGTAAACATCTTTATATTTCCATTGAAACCATTTTGGGAATGTAAACGAGAAAAATGGTAAACGTTCTTCTTGTTTTCCCTGTATTGTGTTACGTATTTCAGCGAATCGATGTCCATGATCGGCCATCATCACTAAAATGGTGTTATTTAAGGCACCAGACTCGTTTAAATTTGTTAGGAATTCCAGTAAATCATCATCGGCGACACCAATTAAATTGTAATCGTCGTGCGATAATTCACCATGAAATCCAAACAAAAACTTCGGCTTATTTTTATAAACAGTAAAAAACTGCAATTTAATTAATTAATTCCAATTCAAGTTAAAAATCAATAAAATTACGTCTGAAACGGCGTTTAGCATGATTTTATGTCTAGGCTGGTCCCCAGTGCATAAGTGAGGCCATTTTTTACGTTCATCTATACTAGCTAAGTAATACGGACGCATGTAATGGTCAGTTGGAGGTTTCTACAATAAGTTTAAGTATTAATACAAATTAAAATTGCTTTGCAACAGTTCAATTTACATCAAAACCGTTTAATCTGTATGTAAAAGTGCTCAATTCGGGAACATCTTCAAAAAAGGCCGTAACATAACCAGCTTCTTTATAATCGTTCCATATAAACGGATACGAGTCCACATATTTGGTGTTTTTTAAGCGTTTTCTAGTATCTGGTAACTCTAGTTCGGTTTTTCCTGTTAAAATTGGAATTAAGGCCTGCGGTGTTCCATCTCCAACGATATTATACCTTCAAATTACTATAAACTTAGGAAATATACTACAACAAACGGAATTACCCTTTTAAGACTATTGCATTGAGAATTTTCGTTAAATATTCATAACTTCTGGGCAACTTCCGTATAAATGTATTACGTGAAAGTGAATCAAAACCAAACATAAGTACATTCAATTTGATTGCATCGTCTGGAATAAAGTCCCAGCTGGTCGTTTCCCAAACTTTTGAATCTAAACGGATGCCAGTTAATGTAGCAGACCATTCTTTAACAGGAGAAGTGCAAGACACAAAAACAACATCACTTTTTTCCAATGGATAAAAAGTTTCCGTTTGGACTGGATCACTTTTGTACGTTTTGTAGTCATTTAGACGTAAAATATCAGAAAATGAGCATTTTATAGGACCGTATTTAATCTTAGCAATCTCCTGAATTATACAGTTTGATCCCTAAAATACATCGACTACTTAATTGGTGAATTTTAATAAAAAATCAGTTAGTAGCTTACGATGCATTTTACCCAATCGTCGCCAGCATTTGAACAATCGATTTTGGGTACCACTTTAAAAAATTTCATCAATTCCGGTGCGTTCACCGGCAAATCTGGCTGCTTACATCCTATTGACTTAGCTTGAGTTTTTATTATCTCGTCAATTTTTTTTCTGGAATCAATACTGTTAGTTTTCCGATAAAATTTGCTTTAAAGTTTTCTTACAATCGAAATGTTCTATTTACGTCATCGATCGTATTATTTCCAAAGAGAAAATAAATTATTATTAAAGATAGAACAAGACTGAGTAAGAAAAGTTTTCTGACCGCAAGTATTCGGAATAGGCTCATGTTGAAATTTAATCTTGGACTGTTAACTCCCCATTAGCAAAGGAATTCTCATGTGATGCACTTCTTTAAACATGATTGTTTACTTGTTGCTCAGCATAAGATGATTCATAATTGAAAAAAATTACCCCGTTTGTTATCAAATAAGAAACATTTATAAAATGATTGCAGTAAAAAACTATCACACACACCGACTATTATTCTTTTAAATCCAAGGTCCTTTACGTTCTTTATTCTATGGAAACAAAGGTTAAAATTTACAATTTTCTTATACAAAGGAATTTGGAAGGATAGGGTTGTTATTAGGAAAAGTGGTAGTTCAGAGTGGTAGATTGTGAGGGAGAGGAACTCGTATTTAAATTTCATTTAATCAAAAACTTATTTCGCAAATATTCATGAATATTACATATTTTACTTATAAATGCAGAACACATGACTATACACTGGTTTCCAGTTAATTATATATATAATTATATAATAATTGTTTACTAGTAAACAATTATTAATTTAATAGTACTTAAATTTAAATTTTTTACCTGTTAAAAAGTGCAAATATTTACTTAAGATAACCACGTAGTTCAAAAGCGCATTTCTGTATAATGGGCGATAGGCGCAATGCACTCGATTAGATTCTCGCGGGTTAATTTAAATAAATCAAACACTATTTAAACTCAAATTTAAATTTACTTTTAATTATTTCAAAAAATTGGCGTACAAAACAACCTTTAATTACAAAATATTTGCCAAATTTATGGCTGAGGTATTTGTCTTATGTAACTTTTACCAGATGGTAATGCGTAGACAGTTAACTGAGGAAACTTTTCCTTGACTTCCTCATCAGTAACAGTTGGTTGTACCATAACCGGTTCACCAGGCTAAAAAAACAAAAAATGCATTCCAAATATTCCATATTCTAACACATCACTTACCTTCCAATCGACTGGAGTAGCTACCTTGTGTTTACTACACAATTGCAATGAATCTACCACTCTCAACAGCTCACTAAAACAAATTAAATTTGTCTAGAAATAAAAATTTAATAGGTTAACGAATTTGTACTCGAAATTCCGTCCAGTAGTCGCCGGATACAATATAGAAAGTCGCATTTTCTTCTCAGGATCAATAACAAACACTGCCCGAGCAGTCAAAGGCAGTCCCTGTGCATCCATTTCGTCTGGGTCGATCATTCGTAATTTACAGGCTAGAACACGATTTTCATCCGCAATTATAGGATACGGAAAAGTTTCAGAAATATTCCCAGCAAATGATTTAATGTCTTTTATCCATTTACTATGAGATTCCACTGAATCACATGATAGTGCAATCAGTTTTACATTTCTTTTTGAGAATTCATCGTTTAATTGGACGAGGCGTGCTAATTCTGTTGTGCAAACTGGTGTAAAATCTGCTGGATGAGAAAACAATATGCCCCAACTAAAATAATAAATTATTTAGTAATGTTAATTATATTTGGTGTAAATGGTGATGTTACGAGTCTTGTAGCCAGTCGTGCAATGTTATTGTACCAATCGTAGTATTGGCTGTAAAATTGGGAAAAGTGTCTCCCAAAGACACCATCTTTTATGAATAATCAAATATTTTCCTTTAACAACCTGTTAATAAGTTTCAATGTAATCGCAATTACATGAGTTATAATTAAAGTTCTTACTTCTTTTGGCGAATATAATAAGTTTTTCCACAAGTTTTGATTTGTTTTTCTTCTAAAAACCGTCAATGCATTTGTATTTATGATTGCCTAGATTTCAAATATATGAAAACGCGACTCATTTAATGTTTTGAATCAGAGCTAACGTTCGAATACAAATATTAAAACGAATTTATTTAATAAATTTTGAATAAAAGTCTACTAAAAGAATATTTTTGTAACAAATTAAAATTATTAAATTCTTCTGTATTTAAATTTAGATAATAATTTTTAATTTTTAAGAATTAGTTTTACTCCAGAACATTCCAACGGAACACTCTAACCTTGAATTTTCAAACTTTCACATTTCTTTAAATTAAATATTTATAAATGAAAGTAAAATCCAGTTTACATTTCTGAAAGTTCCTGGTAGGTATGGCAAGGTAAAGGCATTAAATAAAATTCAAATCATTGTTTTATTTAATTTTAAAAATCTTCAATCAACATCAATCATCAATTATTTCCAGTCCAAACTTCAAAAACAACGTAGCTAGTGACGAAATTATGATACTGTCGAAGCCTAAACTGGTAAATATAACAGAAACTGTTCATAAATAACATTATCTATACCATATGCTTGTATTCTTGTCCTCTAGTTTACCAATTACCGTAATTTTGATGGCTTAATAAACTATCTACTACGTAATCAAACAATATCGCTGTCGAGGATGTCAACAGCCGCCAACCAATTTCCAAATAATTTAAATTTACCCCATTTGCCAGTGCCAAAGCTGGACGACACTCTGGAAAAGTATCTAAACACAGTTAAACCATTTTTAAATAACGATGAACTAAAATGTACATTAAAATTGTTGGATAACTTCAAAACTGGTATTGGTAAAGAATTACAACAACTTTTAGAACGGAAAGCATCCAATAGTGAAAACTGGCTAGCTGATTGGTGGTTGAATGTGGCATATTTACAATACAGAGACCCTGTTTGCGTTTATTCCAGCCCTGGCTTAGTATTCCCTTTTGAATGTTTCAAAACCGAAGAAGATCGCTTACTTTATACAGCCAAATTGATTTTGGCCGCTGTAAGCTACAAACTGGATATTGATAAGTACTTAATTTATCGCAATTTACTGAAGAAATCGATGTAAACCATTTTTTTTCGCAGCAACAACATCCCTTTAGATAAAATGAGCAAAGATCCGTTAGATATGAATCAATATAGGAAGATTTTCGGTACTTGCAGAATCCCTGGGTTTGAAACTGATGGTTTGCAGTATAATAGCGATTCTAAACATATTGTAATAGTTAGAAATAACAACGTTAGTCAATCAGTTATTGATTTACAAACAATTTAATACTTTTTTTATGATTACAGTTTTTTCTATTGCAAATTCTTAACTGTAACAACGAATTACCTAGCTTAAATCAATTAGTTTGTCAGCTAGAGGAAATATTGCAAGAATCTGAGTGTGTAGTTGAACCGGTTGGAGTCCTATCATCTGATAATCGTGATAATTGGTTTAAAGCTTATTTAAATCTGCTTGAAGGTATTTGATTTACTATATTATAAAATTAATGAAGGATTTTAAAAACACTCAACTTTTAGATGAAAATAACAAGAACTCATTAAATGAAATACAAAAATCGCTGTTTTTGGTTGCTTTGGACAATCCAATGCCTGAATATAAAGACGATAGTTTAATGTCTTTAGCGAGTAAGCAATTTATTCATGGTGGTGGCAGTAGAGCAAATTCGGGAAATCGTTGGTTTGATAAAACCGTTCAGGTAAATAAAAAAATGCACTATATTTTATTATTTTTGTGATATTATTTTGTATATAGTTTGTTATTGGTGCTGATGGCGTTGTAGGACTAACATATGAACATGCACCTAGCGAAGGACAACCAATAGCAGTGATGACTGACTACTTGGTCGATTACATGTAAAGAAAGCTTGTTAAACAATTTTTTGTTTGTATATAACTTGTTTTTTGTAGAAAATCTGATATTTCGAAATCTTTGCCCGATACTAAATTGGAAAATGGACCAATTAAACTATCATTTAATGTAAACGAGAAAATCGCTAAAGATATACAAGCAGCCAATATCAATATTGATAAGTACGTATTTGTTAGTGATTTATAAAGCGAATTATTAGTGTTTTATTTTTAGATTAGTGGAAAATTTGGACTTGGATTCATTCAAATTCGATTGTTTCGGAAAAGAGTTTGTGAAATCGCAGAAACTCAGTCCAGATAGTTTTATACAAATTGCCATGCAGTACGCTTTCTACAGGTAAATTCCGATCATTTTGATTTTCTATGTTAAAATAACTTTGTGCAATTTGTAGAATTCACAAGGTTCCCGGGGCGCATTATGAATCAGCTGCAACTCGGAAATACATCCACGGTCGAACGGAAACAATCCGTTCTTGTTCAATAGAATCCATCGATTTCGCTAAAGCAATGCTTGATTGTCAAAAAAGCAATCCAGAAAAAATTTCCGCCCTAAAAAATGCAATAAATGCCCACAAAAAATATTCAATAGAGGCAGTAAATGGTTTTGGAGTTGATAGACATTTATTGGGACTGAAATTAGTGGCTTTGGAGAATAAAATCGAAGTACCAGAGTTGTATAAAGATGTTTCTTACACTCGTAGCGCTCATATGCGTATCTCGTCCAGTCAAGTGGCGACAAAATGTGATGGTTTTATGGTTTATGGGCCATTAACACCAGATGGATACGGTTGTTGTTACAATCCGCGACCAAATGATATAAATTTCGGTGTATCCGCATTTAAAAATCATCCAGACACGAGTGCTAACAAATATCGCCAAGCATTAGAGGAAAGTTTGAAAGATATGCATGATGTGTTGGCGAAAACACAAAAAAGCAAGCTATAACTTAGGCAATATTATTATTATACGCTATTATTAGCCATATAGACTGAAAACTGTTTGGATTTTAAATTTTATATTTTATATTGCATTTACAAATAAAAAAAGATGTTTAAACTTTTCTTGTGTCTGATAAAACACGAACAATACATCCAACTCCACCAATGTTATACACTTTTTCGTGCCACAGTAATAAATGTCCACTGCTGCCTTCTGATGGAAATTCAAATCCTTTATAAACATATTTCATTAATACATCAATTAAATTTGCATCTAATGAGTTGACTGCTTCTTCAATTTGCGATGGTTTTATTGATAATAGTACACGTAATGTTAAATTTAAAGCATTCTCCTGGAAAAAAAAATATAAATGCATAACAATTTTTGAAGAATTACCCCAACAAATTTTTGGAAATACTTTTATCTGTTGGTTTTTGCTCCCCAAAGGTGCATTACTTAAGACTGTCTTCAATGCATCGATATTTTTACCTGTATCTGTTATTAAGGAAAGAAGTTTAATCTATTTAATTTAGATATTTGTAAAAAAGGATATTTTTGAAGTAAATTGGACACTTCATTTTCATCCGGCCCTACTGGCCCGCCTTGATCTATTTCATCTTCTTTATAATTATCTTCACTATATTGATCTACATCGATTTTACGAAATGCTGAACTGAATGTATTTTTAGCCATTTTTATACAAGATTACAAGATTTACAGAAATGAGAAAATTTTGTGACTCAAATAGCAAAAAAACGCCCACAATGAAAGTGAGGTTATGATACCTACATTGAAGCACGGATTATTTACTTATACCGGTCGGTGTCGTATTTCTCTTACTACGACTTGACGAGTTTCTCTTGACGTCGCAAGCAATTGATTACAAAACTGCCGATTGTGTTTTAAATGTAATTGTTTTAATAAAAAATGATTATTACCTAAACAAATAACGTGAGGTCGAATATGTTTTCCTGACTGCTTATACTAGTTAAACTATTAGAAAAATAATTTTTAATAAAACAACTTTAATTAAAAAATAACAATATATTTATAACAATATACATATATTTCACAGACTTAAGACACTACTGAAAATTCGAAAAAAAAAACCTAAATGCACTGGAAAAATTTTATCAGATCGATTGACAAAATTGATTTACAATAAAAAAAGAACTTAAAATCAATTATGCCAATAAAATTAAACAGCAGCAGTAGTATAAAAAAAACATACAATTTACAATCATACGCTCCATTAAATTCGCGTTATAAAAGTAATAACAAAACATAACACGAATCAATCATTCACTCATTATATTTTTATAAATCGCACGTATCTGCCAAGAAAATAACAAAATGGAACTTCTTTCTTTAGGCAGAACATCTACCAAAATCACATCAAAATTGGGGCACTACTAATTAAAAAAAAATCAAGTCCACATTTAATATACACGATAGATTTGGCTTGATGGGATGATACCAGATGACAAAATAAAATGAATGGAAATGTTTACATCATACCACCCATGCCGCCCATTCCTCCCATTCCGCCCATACCACCAGCTGGTAGTGGTGGTTCTTCTTTTGGTATTTCTGTGATGACAGCTTCGGCTGTTGTTAATAATGAGGCCACACCAGATGCATCTACAATTGCTGTACGGACAACTTTCGTTGGATCGATAATACCTCTTTCAAACATATTCACAAATTCATTATTCAATGCATCGTAACCATAATCGCCAGTTTGTTGTTCAACTTTTGCGACAACAGCAGCCCCATCAACACCAGCATTTCTTGCAATTGTCATACATGGTACTCTTAATGCCCTTTTTACAATTTCAATGCCAATGGCTTGATCGTTATTGGCTGGTTTTAGAGAATCTAAACTGCTTGAACATCTCAATAATGCTGTACCACCACCAGGAACTATTCCTTCTTCCACAGCTGCTCTGGTAGCATTCAGTGCATCTGTTACACGATCCTTCTTTTCATTTACTTCCACTTCGCTACTACCACCAACTTTCAACAATGCCACACCGGAAGCCAAACGTGCTAAACGTTCTTGTAATTTTTCTTTTTCGTATTCACTTGTTGTCGATTCAATTTGATCACGAATTTGTTCAGCACGTCTATTAACATCATCTTGTTTACCTTTACCTTTTAAAATCAATGTATCATCTTTAGTAATGACTATTTCACCAACTTGTCCCAAATCGCTTAATTTAATGTCTTCTAATTTGACAATATTTGCATCATCACCGAAAACAATGCCTCCAGTTGCGATTGCTATGTCTTGTAATGTACTTTTACGGTTATCACCAAAGCCAGGGGCCTTTACAGCGGCTACTTGAAGTCCAATACGTAAACGATTCACTACCAAAGTAGTTAACGCTTCCCCATCCACATCTTCGGCAAGAATTATTAATGGTTTACGTTGTGCATTGGCTAATTCCAGAGCTGGCACAATACTTTGTACGGAAGAGATTTTCTTTTCACTTAAAAGAAGTAAAGCATCTTGGTATTCAACTTTAGCACCTGCAAAATAATTCATATTTTATTAAATCTGTAGTTAAATTCGCACCTGGCGCCATCTGTTATGTATTGAAGGTAAAACTGTGAAATCAAGGTGCGATACGAATTTATTGAATAAAATTCGCTGAAACGACACCAAACATCATCATATAAATAATATAGCATCATTCCGACACTCAATTAATTATGAAAACAAATTAATCAAGTTCTAAATATGTGCATAAATAAAAAATAATTAAAAAAATTCGACAAACCTTTTGTAGTGTTCACAAAATAAGGTGAAATGTATCCTCTATCGAATTTCATGCCTTCAATAATTTCCAATTCGTCTTGCAAAGTTTTACCATCCTTCACAGTGATTACACCTTCTTTGCCAACTTTCTTCATTGCATCGGCAATCAAATTGCCAACAGATTGATCACCATTAGCTGAAATTGTGGCCACTTGGCAGATTTCCTCAGGTGTTGTCACCGGTTTCGATAAGGTTTTAAGTGTTTCGGTAATTTTTTCAACAGCATTCATAATTCCTTTACGAATTTCAACTGGATTAGCACCTTTGCCTAAATTTTCGAATCCTTCTTTGGCAATGGAACGTGCAAGTACGGTGGCGGTGGTGGTACCGTCCCCAGCTTCTTCGTTTGTGTTGTTGGCAACGTCTTGTACCAATTTTGCACCAATATTTTGGAATTTATCTTTCAATTCAACACCTTTGGCCACCGTTACGCCATCTTTGGTGATTTTTGGGGAGCCCCAAGACTGTTCGATGATCACGTTACGGCCTTTGGGGCCCATAGTGACCGCTACAGCGTCAGCCAATACATCGACACCTTGCAACATCAAAGCGCGTACTTCCGGGCCGAAACGGACATCTTTGGCATACCATCTTTGCAATTGGGCGACGGTAGTGGCTTTTCTAAGGGCGACACTGCGAATTGTTGATGGAACGCGATACATTCTGCGAACAAATTAATTCAAAGTAGCGCTAATTTTATAGTAAAATGATTTTTGGTTTATATTGACAGACAAACTGAACAATTTCAGCCTACTGGGTGAAGAAAATGGCTGAAAATGTGTTATAACCTCACTTTAATTGTGACTTTTTTTAGGAAATTTACAAAAAATAAATAACTTTTTTATTAAACTTGAACCAAATGTTTTAATCGAAGTTAATGATTATTTGAAGACATTTTTTTAAATCCATTAGTTAAAAAACTGACGAGAAGCACATGTTTCTAAAGTTGTGCAACTCGGAATATTTTGAGTAAAACTTGTTATAATTTAGATATAGTATATTAATTAGTCAAAAAATACGTACTTTTATTGATGACTATTGGGGATGCACTCAAATTTTACTTAAAAAAACTTAAAATACCGGTCCTCTGCTAGCAATTCAAAGTTCGCTTTCGGCGAAAGTTCTAGAAAGTAGAGAGCATGTACTCTTATAAGCCAAAAAACAGTAATAGATAAATATAGTTCGCATTATAACGTAAAGATAGCAGCAGAAACAAAAACAGATTCAGATATTTTTATTTAAAATTAAGAACTTGGAAGGTTCTAAAATATTTCAATATTTTTTCTTTGTGTAATTGTAACAAAATACTTTTTAATAAATTGTTATATTTTATCAAAAAAATCAAATTAAAAAAAAATGAGGACCTCTGTTAGGAAATTATTGCACTACAATTGTTGAATGTTCTTCTGGAGATGAATATATCCCCGAATTTGTTTTTCTTGAATTATCTTATCTTTTTAAGATAATTTGTATTCATAAAATACTAATAATTTATTTATGAGTAAGTTTTTTGAAAATAACTACATTGTTTTTCGTTTATATGTATATTTAAGCCAACAATCATTACATATCTAATTAACGAAACTTTTAAAATAGTTAAATATTATAAAATTATGTAAAAACTATTTTATTTTAGCCTTACAACTTACGAATATCTAAAAACACATAAATAATATATAAAATGATAAAATAATGTATTAAAATGAAACAAATAGAAACTGGCTATATTAATATTTAAGTACAGAGTCACAGGATTTAATAAGAAATAGTTTAGTCTGTAGTCAGACTATTATCCTTATTAGTATAAAGTACTATAAAGTAAATATTAAAAAATATTGCATTAAAGTAATAATTAAATTTATCTTAATTTACATGTAAGTATCTAAATACATACACATATGTGTATATATGTATATAGGTACTAATACACTTTAAAATAATTTAGTGGACGGGCAGGGTTGGACAAATACAAAATATACATTTATACGTAATACTAAACAATTAAAACTAAAAGGGAAGACTTGACACAATAAAATAAGCACTTAAAAAACTACAAGTACCAGCATTTGGTACTTAAAGACAAATTGGACGGACAAATAAGGACGAAAACAACACAAAATATACACATAAATTCTTAAACTAATGGAATGTATCGTATGGATGGATATAATAACATACTAAATAGATTCATTGTACGACTTAAAATGATTGTACTTTAAACTAAGGTACTACTAATAATCTCTTCTAAGTACGGAATTTTTTACGAGAATTTTAAAGATAAAATTGCACATTTCCCATCATGAATGCTGATTATCTGGGACTTGGAGTATCCGACATAGCATGATTATCGTAAGCATAATCCAGGGTGCTGTCCTCAGCTGGCTTTCTACTAATTATAGTAGAAACAGTGACTGGACTG
>SSSI01004109.1:0-21192 GCA_004796505.1 Oryzaephilus surinamensis | reverse complement strand
AATACATACATATGTGTATACATATATATATATATATATATATATATATATATATATATACTGAATTCAGATAGGGATGAAAAATCGTCCATCTTAAATTATGACGTTTTTTAAAATTATCCAATAATTGTTACATTTGTCACCTTATCACCTTGGTTTCGATCAATAAAATTTAAAAAATTAAATCACAT
Organism: Oryzaephilus surinamensis; assembly: GCA_004796505.1. NCBI lineage: Eukaryota > Metazoa > Arthropoda > Insecta > Coleoptera > Silvanidae > Oryzaephilus > Oryzaephilus surinamensis. The sequence continues at coordinate 21,001 of SSSI01004109.1, read as the reverse complement.
GGAAGCTGACCAATCATATTTTTTTCATCCCTAAATGAATGGACCTTAGGTATACACTTTAAAATAATTTAGTGGACGGGCAGGGTTGGACAAACACAAAATATACATTTATACGTAATACTAAACAATTAAAACTAAAAGGGAAGACTTGACACAATAAAATAAGCACGTAAAACTACAAGTACCACCATTTGGCACTTAAGACAAATTGGACGGACAAATAAGGACGAAAACAACACAAAATATACACATAAATTCTTAAACTAATGGAATGTATCGTATGGATGGATATAAGATACTAAATAGATTCATTTTATGACTTAAAATTATTGTACTTTAAACTAAGGTACTACTAATAATCTCTTCTAAGTACGGAATTCTTTACGAAAATTTTAAAGATAAAATTGCACATTTCCCATCATGAATGCTGATTATCTGGGACTTGGAGTATCCGACATAGCATGATTATCGTAAGCATAATCCAGGGTGCTGTCCTCAGCTGGCTTTCTACTAATTATAGTAGAAACAGTGACTGGACTGTGTCCCGATTGTGTTTCGGGACTGCCTGGACCCACTTCCAAACGTAATTCGGGCCGTTTGTTGTTGTCTTTTACTGGAACTGGTGGAGATTTCATCTCGTTTGGATCACTTTTCTGTGGAATAGTTTGTTTCTTCAATAATACAAGTGGAGAAATATTGTTGGTTTGTTTTACCCTTTTAAAGAATTTGTTCTTAATTGTAGCTAATGTGATGTTTTTCTTAATTTTCCAGCGATAACATTGGAAACTAAATAAACAAGCTAGGACAATTATCATAAGAATGACTAGGGTCAAAGTGACTGTAACCAAACGGGATAAATTTTCAACATTTCCTAAAAAGAATATGGAAAAATTGATGGTTCAAACTCTAATTTAGGATCGTAATACTTTGTACCTTTGAGATTTCCAAAGCGAGACTCGAACAAATAATCTGTTTAAAAAATAGGACAATTAAAATTGCGTAAAATTCGTAAATATTTGCAAAGAAATTCCAAAACTTAAAATAAACAATAAAATTAGATTATACAAAAGTTACTTTATATGGAATTAAACAAATTATAATATTATAATAGATAATATTATTTGCAGAAGAAAATTAAAAATTTGAATAACAAGTTATTTTTATCAAAACAATTATTAAAGTGATTTATTGTGTGTTGCAATAAACAAACTACGTTTAATACGTATTATACTATCGTTAAAGAATTTCCAAGCATTATAATTTGAATATTCATGACGTGTTTTGGCCACAAAAGTTTCATAAAATTGATTGAATGAAAAAACTACTACCTTGGCATTTTTCTTTGCATTGATGTTCGTCGAAATTGTGATTTTGGTTACAAATATTCGCACAGGCCACACAAGAGAATGTTACCTCGCTACAAAATTCGAAAATGCCACAATTTCGTTCACCGCATTTTTCACCACCTATTAAACTAGCTGAAAATGTGGCACCGATTCCATATAATAGGAAAATGATGATACTGAGCTGCGCCATACCAAAAAAACCAACATAAATCACATTTCGAACACCATTATTATGCAAAATGCGGATGCAACAGGTGTACGTTTTGTTGAAAAGTTTGACTCAGGTATGTGTGTACCTCTACTTGACTTAACTTCTAAGCGCTGTTACCTGTATGAGTCATTTTCATTGTTAAATTTTTCCAATTGAATTTAAGCTTTATGGCGAGGTAACATTCGTACACATTTCGTGTGGCTGTGGCCAGTTTATAGGTGGAGAAACAGGTAAAACAAGGTATGTAGAGAGGACGTGTACATATACAGGGGAAGGCTAGAATATTGCAATAATTATTATTCAAAATTAATTAGCTTTTAGTGTAGTCATTAAATAATAATAATCGTTTTAGTAACTGATGATACGCTCTCTCTTCATAAATATTCCGTAACTGAACTCATTTTTCAATTAGTATATAATAAAAGATGTAAAGAAAAATGAAAAGTGGGTTATTACGAGTATTATGTTGGAATAAAATTATTTAATGAAAAAATACATATTTTGAAATTTTGAATAGTATGTATATGTGGTTGCATAGCGATATAAATTATCGTAAATATTAAAAGTAAGAGTAAAAACAAATTAATTTAATTGCTAATTATTACTTATAATTAAATTATTAGAAGAACAATAAACTTTTCCAATAATTTTATTGAATACAAACATGTTAATGTAAAATGATGTAAATTAGATTTTCGATGTAGTGTTGGTTGCCTAACCAACAAATACACACAAATAAAACTTAAAAACTAAAGATGGATTTGTTTTCAAAAACTTCCTTTAAAATTAGATACACACCTATATTTACCTTTTATATACAAAAGCACACATTAAATATTAATTTATGAGAAATATACATAGTAAACTGTATTAAAAACCTAGTTTGCTTGTTAAATATAACATATTCACTTAGGTATTAACTATTACCCTTATTACAAAAAAAAATTAGAATAAACTACAATAGGATGCACATCCGGATGGTGCAGGATGATCTTTAACTCCAATTTGTATATTTCCATCTGTTGAAAACGATTCCCACAATCCTGGTGTCTGGATAATCTAAAAAAATCCATAAAACTGTAGATATAACCTCACTTTTAAAAGAAAATTTATTACTTTATGGACTAATTCTTCAAAGGCACATTGTACCCCGTCTTTGGTCTTGGCACTAGCCTCAATATATAATGTTTGATGTCTTCTAGCAAATTTCATGGCTTCTTCTCTACTAACTTCCCGATTATCCACATCAATTTTATTTCCAACAATCATTTTAACAATATTTCGTTTCGTCGAATATGTTTCTAGTTCATTAAGCCATGTCTCTAATTTAGCAAATGTTGAATAACTACTAACATCGAATACTAATATTGCGCCCTGTGCATCACGATAATAAGATGGTGTTAATGTGCGGAAACGTTCTTGGCCAGCCGTATCCCATATTGCTAATTTTACAGTATTTCCATCGATTGTGAGTTTTTTTGTTTTAAAATCCACTCCTATAGTCAGTGTTTGTTCTGGATCAAAGTTGTCTTCAACGAAACGAAGCAGAAGACTACAAAAAGAGCTAGTTGTCTATTATTGTAAATAAACATTTTTAATGTTTTACCTTGATTTACCAACTCCGCTTTCCCCAATTATGAGAATTTTTAACGTAGTTAAAATATCTTCATCCATTATTACAAATTAACATAAACAAACAAAAGGAATTTTTTAATGCTGATTTTAATCTCTCTTCGGATTTGTAATTGAACTGCTTTTATTTTATTTGAGTAACGTTGTACAAAGAATTAATTTTATATACATATACTTATATACAATATATTTATGACTAAAAAATAATTACCAAATAATAATAAATGACGTTTTTAAATTGGCTTTCAAGGTTCTTATTGTCATCCGACAGATGGGGACCGTAATACGGAATAAAGGAAACTACATTCTTACGAAAAAGAATATTTTTATTTTATTTGATACATTATTCATAAAAATAGAACAATTAATAAAATATGCATTCATAATAAACGATATAATAAAAATGTTATGCGTTTGTTTTGTCTTTGGCAGTCAACGATTTTAAATAATTAATAAATTGCTTACACATTTCAAAACCAACAAAACAGGCTGCATTTGCAGGGAAAGCCCTTAGTAAAACCGGTGTAATACCCTTATATAACGCTAAAGGTCCTTCAGTTTTAATTAAGTTCCTAAAAACGTCTCTGATACCATTCGGATATGTACCTTCTGGTGCAGTTTGTAAACGACTTTTCAGTACATCAGGTGGCATTCCAATAAGCCAATTTGCAATTCCAGCAGCCCCACCAGCACATATAGTGCCTAAAATACTGGGCTCAGTGGCCCCATCGTTGGTTATGTAATCTTTGATGGCCTCATAAGTGAGAAAATACATGCCAGAAGCGGGCACATCGCGTAAGAGTGTCGCCGCTGATCCTCTGTAAATTGAGGCGATTCCACCTTGTTTGTACAACTTTTTAACCACATCCACAGGCCCATCGTATACCTTGGGTGCCCCGGCACCTTGCTGTATTTGTAACAGACACTTGATACGTTCGCCGGGTGCCATAATTAGCGTAGTGAATATTCCTGAAAAGGCACCAGCAAGAAAATAGTCCTTGTATGTGTGCCTACCTTCGGACGGTGTGAATAATTGCTTGCCAACGCCGTAGCCCATAAAGGAAATGGCGAAAATGGGTGCTACACCCACTAAGGGGGCGCCCATACCTTTGTACAAGCCTCGAAAGCCCTCATTTCGTACAGTCTTCTTAAAACAATCTAGAGTTCCAGTGTATAAAGGCACTTCGCCAGCTTTAACTATTGGCTGGGTCTGTAAACGAACTTTAATTGTGTCCAAAGGATGGCCAACTAATACTGTACATATTCCACCAAAACCACCACAGAAAAAGTATTCAACCGGACCAATATCACTCATTTTTAATAAGTAAAATAAAAAAAATACGACAAAATATGAACGAAAACCAGTTTGTAGACTGGGAAAATAACCTTAAAATTGCCCTGTCACCAAGTCATTATCTGAAAAGAGGTAAAAGTACAACTTTCAAGTACTTTTCCTTAATTTGTTCAATTGGTAAAGAATGTTTGAGGAACGAGTGCGTTTACATAATTGAAATTATGACAATTGCAGGACTTGTTTACAACTACTGAATATTATTTTTAACTAACAAGTAACAAACATAGAAATATGTTGGAAATGCAGTAAATTATTGTAAATAACATGAGCAACTGTTTATTTTTTGTATTATTTATTTGTTTTTTTTAACATAACAATTTGAAACGAATAAACAATTTATTTATAATAAATTGAATTTGCCGCTATTATTTTAGGTTTTTTTAGTAGTGCCATCTCTGTACCAAGTACTTTACATAATTTTTTTTAATTAAAATAAAAATTTTAAACAATTTAATGATCCTATATTTTAACAAAATATGCCCAAATAAATATAAAATAACATATTTCCTTCTTACGTATAATATAATACACTCTGTAATCTGTATATAAATATAGAAACATTTTTAAATAAAATTGCTGATCAATTAGTCTTTCTTCTTAACACTTTTATCATCAATAATTTTCTTACTTATTTGATCTTTCGTTTCACGCACTGAATCCATTATATTATCTTTTTTCTCTTTAACAATACTTTGCGTTTCTCTAACAGTTTCGATAATATTATCTTTTTGTTCTTGATACATTTCCTTAATTCGTTCTTTACTGGGAACTGGTTTAATGTAGCCCCATTTTTTTAAATAGTTAATTGAAACTGTTGTACCCCCTAAGGTCACTGCATAACGAGCTGGAGTTGCCAATTTATACAAGGCATAAGAAACGGCTATATATCCCATATTTGAATCTTTCAAAGGTCTAGTTATCCGTTCGCTGACATTCCAAGATTCCAAAATAGAGCTAATATCAACTCCACTTTTTGCCAAATAATAAAAACCACCAAACCATGCAGCTGATGTGACCAAATGTACCGGAACCAGAACGTACCAGTAATCCCGGTACATATTTTTGAATTTTTGAAATAACGTTAATTTTTTACTACTTTCTTCCGTTAATCCGTTATTTCTATCATTTTTTGTAGAATAATACTTGACACAAGATATTTTAGCGTAGTTTGCTTGTAAACAATCATGTTTAACGTAACTTTTCTTAAAATTGTACTGATTTACGCAGTAAATGGGACTCCCACATGCTTGAACTGAGGTTAAACTTGAATATTCTTTAAATCTATATAAACTTCTACATAATACACGTCTTGTTAATAAACTTGCCATGGTTAAACTTATTATAATACCAAAATTTTATTTTATTTATGTAAATATAAACAATTTACATGTTTTATATTGTAAAAGCGGTGTTTGTAAAAATAACCAAATTTCTAAAATATTTAAAGGATATTTCATAATTAAGGCATTATATAATTATTCAGATTGAATCAGTTACATGAATCCGTTTATCTTCTTGCTTAATTATTAGTTTGTTTTGATTACGTTTGTAAATTATGTGGAAAAATTCTTCATTTTTTGCTGAATTTTGGACAGTTTTGGTGACAGATTACTGGGTTTAATGAATTTTTGAACTATGTATGTGGCATTTGAACTACTGCATTCCAATAATCAGGCAACCAACAATACAACGAACAGACTTAACCTAAATAATTTGTTTATATTTTTAAATTGCCGCGTTTTGTATAAAATTTATAAATAATGCTTGAACAAAGTAATTTGCCGTTAAAACACTGAAAAGTTAATATACTAAATTTGTTGTATTACAGAATTATTATCACGTAAACGAAAAGCAACTAATGAAAACAATCAAAATCTCTTAATATCAACATGTACCGATTTAGCTGAATTGTACATAAAAGAACACCGATATCAAGATGCAATTGAAGAGTATACACTGCTTGCAAACATTTACAAAAGAGATAAAAAGCTTCTGGATTACGCTAAAGTCAATCGTGGTATCGGTGAAGCATTGATGAATATGAATAAGTTTAAAAAAGCTTTGGAATATGAGCAAATTTATTTAGATATAACTAGAAAAGAAAACAATGAGTTAGAAGTACAAAGGGCTCTAGCGACAATAGGACATACGTATTTAAACTGGTTTATGAGTAACTGCAGTGAGCAAAATAAAAATTATTTAAATGATGCCAACAGATATTTTATGAAAAGCTTAAAAGTTTGTGAAAGGTAAGAAATAACATGAAAAAGTATGCTTAAATATTTAAATTGCTTTGATACAGTTTAACAGGTATTAATAAGTTTGAACAAGCTGATATGAAAGCTCGATTGTTTGCTAATTTAAGTTTAATCCAAGAACATTTAAATAATTACGAAACTGCATTGGAATTAATAAGAAAATCCATTAATTTGTGTAAACAATACGATATTTACGAACAACTGTATAGAGATTATATTTTAATAGCTACAATATTTGAAAAAACAAAACAGTTCAATGAATCTATAAAGCATTTAAATTTAGCAATTGAAATAGCGAGTAAGATTTTCAGATAAATTTAACTTACGAGTATATATTCTAATCAACACTTTTAGAGAAACTACATAATAAAACCGACTTAATATGCACTGCTTTGCTAAATAAATCGGAAATTTTGAATAAATTAGGAAATTTTCATGCTTCAAAACAAGTTTTATTGAAAGCTTATAAACTAAAGTCAACAAATTTAGAAGAACATCGTATAATTGAGGAAAATTTACGTTCAGGTACGTTTGAAATACATTTTCCAAATAATAATAGAAATACATAATGCATTTTATTGTATATGTAGTTGCTAGCTTGTGTAAAATTGAAGATAAACTTGTGATATCAAGTGAAAATGGTGCTAAATTGAAAAAATTATATGAAAAAATGGGTGATAATGCGTGCAGGTTAAAATTGTACGATAAAGCAGTGGAATATTATAATTTAATGAAGGATAGTGTGGAAAAATATGGTGAAATTACTGATGAAGATTTGTCTACGTATTATTTTAGCTTAGGAGAAACTTATCAGGATTGGGAACAGTATAATAAAGCATTAGAATATTTTGAAAAAGATTATTCATTAACGAAAAATAAATTAAAAGATGCTTTAAACAGTTTAAGTAAAATTGCCGATATAAAAGAATGCTTAAAAGCTAATTTAAACGAAATCAAACAAGTATATGATCAAGCTTTCGAACATTGTCGTTCAAAGAAAAATGTTAAAGAAGAAATACGCATGGTTCAACGATTTATAGATTATTTAGAGAGACATAATTTTGTCAAAGAAAAACTAGAAATGAAGAAATATATGGAAACTTTAATATGTGATGTAGAAAACAATTCTGAATCTGATTATGATGTTTCTGATGATGAATATTCGTTTGAAAACATCGATTTAGACAATCTTACAGACAATTCGAATTGTTCAAGTGATGATAACATTACAAAAGAATCAAATTATAGACCAAAACGACAATGTTTTGTTGTTAAAAAAAATTTAAAAGGTGAATCACAATTGCATACAGCTTGTATAGCTGGTAAAATGAAAACTGTACGTCATTTAATCGAATTAGGCCATCCGCTTAATGTTCGCGACAATTGTGGATGGTTACCATTGCATGAAGCATGTAATAATGGCCATTATGAAGTTGTAAAATTTTTATTGGAAAAAGGAGCAGCCATCAACGATCGTGGCGGAACTTTATGTAATGGAATAACACCACTGCATGATGCAGCATCAAATGGACATTTGGAAATTGTTAAATTGTTGCTGGACAATGGTGGTTTGGCGTTAATGAAGGCCGATGATGGTACAACCCCGCTGAGTAATTTAATTAATTGGAAAAATCGTGCAGAAAATTTAACAAACGAAGAACTGACACTATATGATGAGTTAGTGGAAAGGATGTCTCAAGATATGGAAAAAATTGGTGAACAAATTGTGCCAACGGTAGCGGAAAATAGCGGATTATACAATAAAGTCGGTTTAGCAAGACGAAATATTGATTTCTCTGATAATTCTGATGAAGAAACAAATAATTTACATGAAGGTAGTGAAGAATATCGACAAGTAATGGAATCTTTAAGAAACAACAAGCCGAAAGATCAAGTTAAACAAGCAATTGAAAAACAGCCAGCGTTAATAATGGAGTGTGATTTTGATGATTGGTTGGAAGATGATATAGGTAATGCGAAAAAGCGAAAAGGAAGCAAATCGGAGCATTTTGAGAGGAAAAAATCCCGTTTATCTGGTAAGAAACCATTTAATTCCTAGTTAAATTTTTAAAATATTCTTATTGCAGTCGATTTAGATGAAGATTCATATGATTCAGATGTTGAATTCGCAATAATTCAATCTTTGAATGAACAGAATTTAAATGTTAATAAAAAACGTAAACAGTCGTCTTTGTTAAATGCTGGTTTTACGCATAGTAAAAGAAGTGCAACTCAACAATTGAGGAAATATAATAGTACTCCACCACAAACTCAACCTGCCAGTCAAAAGAAACAACAATCTAAATTATCGTTGATTCGGCACAAAAGTAATTCTTCGAATAATTCGGAGAAAAACTCTCCAATAAAAGATTTAAAAGAGAGAATGATGGAAAATTTAATAAATGATCCAACTTTACATGTTGATGTTTGTATTGAAGGTCGGGCTTATCGTGTTCCAGTTTTGTTATCACAAATAAAAACGCATACGATTAAATGGTTGGCCGAAGAAGCGGCCAGTCGTTATGCAAGGTAAAAAATTTACCAAAAATCAAATTAAAATGTTTTCATATATTAATTTACAGCAAATTATATACGAGACCAACATTAGAACTAGAGACTAAGAATGGTGCTATTTTATCTAACAATGATTTAATAAACGTTTTATTTCCGTTTGATGCAATTGAATCGGAAATTGTTAATGCAAAAGTTATAAAATGGGATTTGCCGCCACTTATAAATCGCTATAAACAGATTTCAATGGAAATGAACAAGAAAACTGAGGACAGTTTGTGTACAATGTTAGAAGAGTTGTCAATATCGTTAAATTTAAATAAACGTGGATTGATTGGAAGTGATTTAGAACCACTCTGTCTTGCATTATGTCATCAGTCGACGTTGATTGAACTGGATTTGAGTGGGAATTTCTTGTCCTTTGAATGTGTACAGTTGTTGGCTAAATCGTTTCCCACATTAAATGCATTAATTGTTTTGAATTTAAGTTGTACGAATTTACAAACGACTCATTTAGCAATTTTAAGTAATTGTATGCCATTAAGAGTGACTGATTTAAATTTAAGTGATAATCTTTTAAATGATGCGAGCATTAAATGTTTAGTAGATATTTGTAGTTGCTTAAAATTGAAAAAGTTAAATTTATCCAATGTTGATTTTACGGAAAATGTATTCGCTTTTTATGAAAGTTGTGAATTAACTTTAAAAAATATCGAGGAATTAGATATTAGTCATAATAGTTTAGATACAAATTCGATTTTAAAGTTTATTTCTTTTACTGATTTAACAATATTGCGAGTTTTAAATATTAGTCATAATGTTAATTGTAGCAATATTTTAAAGCAATTTTCTATGTTATATACAACAAATCAAATTAATTGCAAACTAAAATCGCTAAATTTAAGTCGTTGTTGCGTTGAAGATACAGAGGTGTATAGTTTTTTAATGTAAATACAACATAAAACTGTAATTTAACGTAATAATATGACTGCTTTTTAGGATTGCTGGAGATTATTTGGAAACTATAAATTTATCCTACAACAGCTGCTTAACTGGTTTATCCTTACGTCGATTATTAGAATATCCAACGTTGAAATACATTAATTTAATTGGGTGCGAAAATATTTTAACATTTTTTGAAAAACAATTTATTGTTAGCCGTTTGGAAACCCTTAATATTCATGTAGATTGGAATCGAAATGAGAAGGAAATAGACTGCGTTTTGAATTCTTTTGGAAATAAACCAACTGTTATTAAAAAACTTATCAATTGTTTGTTTATTGAAGTATTAAAATAAAGAATTTTAATTTAAAACTTTTTTATTCATTTTCAAAATATTCGGCAATTTAGTTGAACACTACAAAAATAGAGGGCCTTTACAGTATTATCGATAAAATAGATTTCACATTTCGAAAAAACTGCGTTTTTTATTCTGTCAAATGTGTCAATTTGTAAATTTCCATGTTCGTACACATCATATACTAGTATATTAGTATATGGTACACATGGAAATATTACCTAACAACTTGCTTTTATTTTGTTCTATAATTTTGTTATCTGTACAATGGGGAAAACCCACAAAAATTAATTTAGCAATAGTGAAAAATGGATAAAATAGCAAATTTTCGCTTATACCAACGTCGCAATCAATGCGAATTAATTTTTCATTTGCAGTTAACAATAGAACAATGTGAAATAAATGAGCAAATTAAGGCTGTGCGCCAAATAACCGACAATGTAGGCTCACTAAATCAGCATATTGTTAACAAAATTAAAAAACTGGTTGAAATGACTGGAAACGAACAAAATGAAAACCTTACATTACCGCAAAATCTTTTGAAAGTGGTTTTAAAACGTGGCGAGTTCGATATTAAAGAGAAAACAATACTTAAAAGTCTTTTTCATGAAGTAAACTTATCGATACAAGTGAATGAAAAACAATTTCCAATTATTATGAATGCTCCATTCATTGAGGACATAAAACTACCGAGAATATTGTATGTTGACTGCGAAATACAGCCAATCAAAGTAAAAGCTCATTTTATGGACAATAACAAGTCAACGTATTTATGGTATAAATCCACTGACAAACAGGAATGGCAAAAAATTGGCAACGAATTTATTTACAAAATACAGAACGATGATATTGGACACTATTTAAAGTTTGTTTGCCTACCAAAAAGTGAATATAATGTTGGTGGAAATGAATTTGTTGTTATTTGCGAAGATAAAGTACACGAACTACCAGAAATACCCGAATGTCCGTTTGAAAAACGACACGTATTAACTAATAAAAAATTACGGAACAAATCGTAAACAATTTACATGAAAATTCAGAATAATAAATTAATGAAACTTCTTTTTAGCTTTCGTTTATGTACATATAACGTATTATCTGAACGTTACACAGACAATGATGATCAATTCGATTATTGCGATCCGTTACATTTGTCTGTGCAATATAGAAAATTATTAATTTTGAAAGAATTACAAGGTTAGTCATCAATAATGGATTTTTACAGGAAATTTGGAGTATTTTTTTTTTGTTAAAGGGTACAATGCTGATATAATTTGTATGCAAGAACTGGACCAAAGACATTATGGTCAATTTTACAAACAGAAAATGAATGAAATTGGGTATGCTTCAGCGTTTTACAAAAAAGGTTTTAGAATTAACGAAGGACTGGCGTGTTTTTACAACAAATCGATGTTTAAGTATTAATTTAGATATATAAAAAAGTTGTTTGTTTTATTAAAACTCTTCCTTGAAGGGAAATATCCCGCAAACAAATCGTACTAGGAGAAGAAATCCGTGTAAAATTATTTGAAAATTTGTGGGAAATGATAAAGAACAATGAAACTGTACGAGATTCATTTATAAATCAATCAACTTCATTATTAACAGTTATTTTAAAGCATAAATCAAGTTTAAATTATTTAATTGTCGGTAACACACATTTATATTATCATCCAGACTATAGTTATGTACGTTTATTGCAAGTTAATGTGATTACAAAGTATTTGTTGCATGTTAAAAAGAAATTAATCAGTGTAAGTTGTAAATGGAACACAATAAAACAATTTTCAAACGTAATTATTTTAGGAATTTGGTAAAGTGAATGTATCTGTGATATTATGTGGTGATTTTAATTCAAATTCAAATTCTTCTGTTTATAAATATATGTGTGAGAGAAAAATAGATCCACAACACGAAGACTGCCTTAAAAGTAAATAAGCAACAAATGAAATTAATCATTTTCTTTATTTGTTTTTTAGTTGCAGAAAATGGGAATGCAATTTTAAATCATGAACTATGTTTTCAAAGTGCCTACGATCCACCTCCATTATACACTAATTATACGTTAAATTTTAAAGGATGTTTGGATTATATATTCATTGATGAATCATTAAATTTATTACAAACTATTCCATTATACAGTGAAGAGGATTTAGAACAGTTTGAAGGATGTCCAAACAAAGTTTTTCCATCCGATCATTTTGCATTGGTTGCTGACTTGGAATTTTTGTCATAAATCTAATTATTTTTGTCATTAATTTAATTAAAATATATTTATCATATTATTGAATAAACGTTTTATCAGAGAAAAAGTTTATTTATTTAAACACAATATTTTTGTTATAATTTTTATAAAATAATTCTCAATTTTACTGTACAATTAAATAAAGACATATAATAATATTTTTATAATCATTATATTATTATAATATAGCAACTATATTATTTTATAATAAAATTGTATAATTAACAATTAAAAATCTTGAAACTTCAACAGTTAGTTAGATTATACTTTTATAAATTTTTTTACACAAAAATGAAATAGTGAAACATTTACTTGTAACAATTAATATATCATAGGCCAAACAACTTTTCCAGGATCCAATTGGAATGTAATATCAAAAAAATATATATAATATAGATTGCAAAATAGAAATAAAGCTGCCTAAACACTACAAAGAAAAAAATTATAAACTAATTAAACCGTTTAATACTTTGATTAAAAAAATAAAAATTTTTGAGCACTTAAACGCGCACAATTAAAAAAAATAGAAGCTAGTAAAGCCAACACAGGCACTTTTCCATCACTGTTCTCATAATATTGTTTAATAATAATTAGGTACTCGTTTTGTGTGTATATCCCTGTCTCTTTCCAACAAACTAAAAAACAGTAAATTTACAGGAGAAGTGATTCAAAATTTTTATTTACACACATTACTAATTCTACTGATATTTTTGCCATGAAAAACAGATATGCTGAATTAAAAACAATTTTTACTCTCATTTTTCGTTTATAAGCATCTTGAGATCTATTATATCTAACCAAGTGTTTGATTTTATAAATAAATTATTTGCACCAAAAAATTTCGTTTCATTCAAGTCTTCATATATATTATATAAATATATAATTATTATTTAAACCTAATAATACCGAAACAAAACAAAAAAAAAAATAAATCACAGTTTTTCGTGTGTGTTCAAATATATAAATATATAGTTTGGACGAAGAAAATCGACAATTAAATTTATGTATCTGAGTTATTTTGCAGCATTTCCGTTAAAAATGTATCAACAGATGCTTCACCAATCAATCGAAAGAAAAATAAATGTTCTAAACATTTCAAACTGATCGAACGTAATGCTGGTAAACGTAATAAAAGTTTCGCAAATCGTCCCGGCTCGTTTGGATGATGAGTTCTTGTATATTCTTCTAATACTGCATAGATTTTTTCACGTAATAATACAACTTCTTGTACTGATTTTAAACCACGCACATCTAAATAACCAAAAAGAAACATTGAAAAACAATTAAATTCACTATTGACTAAAACAAACCTGGATTGAACAATATAATACCACGTAAACACCCTAATTCCGTTTTGTCCATACGCATTTCTTTCATTTTATTCACTAATTCAGACAATACACGATCGTAAATTGTTCCAACACCTACAGCATGTGCAGTAGTTCTACAAAAAAACACATTTAAACATATTTAAATTGAATATTTTCCATTTTTATTTACTTGTTGACTGTTAAACCAGTTGCCAAAACAATGCCATCTTGTGCCTGTATCGATCGATGTGAAAATGCTGTAATTAGTAACTCATTCCAACCGGACCGCAATAATAATACTTGATCAGAAACTGGTAACGATGTAAAATGTGGTATTAATTTAGCCCATTCAACTAGTTGTTGTAATTGTTTATTAGCTGCTTGGCAAATATTTGTTACAGGACTCTGTAAATAGAAACATTTATTACAGTACTCTATAGTTCTATACAAAGGAGAAACAAAAAAAATGTGAATTATTTAAAAAAAATCATCTATACAATTAAAATTTCAAGTGCAATGTTTTGTTATTACGTTTTGAAAACTAGCGTCAATGCACCCAATGACCTTGTCTTTCGATTCATATATTGTTTTCAATCACTTTTATGACTTCTAAATTTGGAACATACAATATTTTTTTCTTTTTATGCAAATAATCTGGTTTCCAGTACACATACATTTAATTGTTAAGCTTATTAAAACACAAAACAAGATTATTTTAAATGGTTTTTTTACTAGATAGGATGTGATATTTGTTAAATGCATTTTTTTACAAACAACAAATAATTCCAAACTAAAAACACTCTGACATATACAGACAATGCGTCATAATTCAAATATATATACATATATATAAATAAACACATTTATTTTTCGTGTTTATTTTTAAAATCGTATATAAGATGGTTTACCTCTAATGGTACAAGTGGATCATTACATTCAACACGTTTTTCTGCTTCTAATAATCGTTCAATTGGCATATCAGTTTGCATATTCGATGTTGATTCCACTTCAGATGTGTCACGATCTTTTGTACGTTGTCTTTCTTCTTGTACAGCTTCTCGTTTCATGCCCATCGCTAAACATTTTTGATACCTGCAATATTGGCATCTAAAACAAAAACAAAAAATATATCAAAATTTTTCAATTTCAATTAAAATCATTCGTTTATCCCACCTGTTCCTTTGTCGTTTATCGATAATACAATTTTTTTCTTCTCGACACGCATACGAAAGGTCTTTTCGGACTGTACGTTTAAAAAATCCTTTACAGCCCTCACAACTATAAACAAGACAAACATTTTTTTTTATTAACAACATTTTGGCGTCAAAACAAAGAAAATTCGTTACAGAATTATTCCATTCCAAGTTGTGTTTAGTTTTCTTTTTTTATTTGGATGTCACCCAAAAAATAGTTCACTAAGTCAAGCATATTTTTAGTCTAAAATTATAATAATGAAATTCTCACCTGGCAACATATGGCCAAAGTGAAAAAAAAAGAAACGTCATCGGATGATAAATTTAATTTCAGACATCAGGTGAATTTTTTATTACAATTATTATAATTGTGGTCACCCTGACAATGACAATAATAATAATAATAATAATAGGTAAAAAAAAAAGATGAAATCAAAGTGAGTGTGAGTGAGAATAACAATATCATAGTAGCATTAGAATACACCATGACCATGGCCTCCTGCACGAGTATTGCATCACAATAGCCTTGGTATTGTTATAAACAGTCGTTGCTACTCATTATTATTATTATTATTATTATTATTATTACTATTATTATTATTATATATTATAACAACAAATTTATAATATGTATTTTTATCTCCACAATCCGTGAATCCTGTGAATATACATACATATATGTGTACATTTGTTTCCTAAGCAACTGACATGTGTAAGAAAATAACATGTGGTTGCTAAGCAACTAATCATTTTATTTATAAATCATCGTAGATGCTTTTGACATTCACGAAATCGGCCATTACATTTTAATAAATACAAAAAAAAAAAAAAAATAAATGCAGATTTTATACAAGGTTACTATTTGATTTGATTTGCAAAAAAGCACGTGCACAATTTGATTTATTTGCATTAATAGAAAATCTATTAACATAAAATTCACATTCTAAATAAGAAATATTTTTACCTATAAACTCCATAATGTTTTCCACTGGCCCTATCGCCACATATCGAACATAAATGTTTGGAACCACTTAGTGGATGATTTGGTGGATATGGTGAATTGGAATTTTTTTGATTATTCCCACCACCACCGCCGCCGCCGCCCGGTGATGGACTTAGAAGACTTGGATGGCCTAAATTGAATGAATTTGGGCTATTTGGGCCACCGCCACCATTGTTGCCACCATTGCCGCCACCTTGTGGACTAAATTGACCTAATGTGGCTGCATCCGGTTTCATGTCTAATGGTGATTGTGGACCCATCGAACTCATCGACAAGTTCTGGTCCAAATTTAGCCCTGAAAAGTAATTTCTTAATTATTAAAATAATTCTTAAAACATTGTTATTTAATTAAATGGCAATGTAGAAATTCCTGAAAGCTTTCAGTATTTAAGTATAGTACGTTTCAAGACATAGTGAATTGACTAATTATCATTTGGGATAATTAAGAAATTCAATTTGAGGGTCAGGCAAGGGATGGACTTAAAATTGATGAATATTTCACCCTCTAATAATTGGAATAATTGTGTTTTTAACCATTTCATTAGTCAATCACTATATCTTAAAACGTACTATACTATGATAAAAAAATGGCATTATATACCCTCAACAGAGCGTTAAATAACGTGTTGACCATGAAAAATACAAAAACAGACCAGTACCATTTTATATACAAAATTATTTTTAATTTTTAATAAGGAAATAAGAAATGTATTTTTGACGTAAATTATTTCTTTTCAATTTTTTTTTTAATTTCATTCAAAGTATGTTAACCAAAATTTAATTCAGATTAACCATTAATGGTACAATAATAATAAAAAGGTCATTGTGTACGTGTATTATACGAAAATGGTACAATTTTATGGGTTTAATGACATTTTAATTAAAAATAAATAGATAACAAACATACATATTTAAAAAAAAAAACTAATGAAAGGATTTTCGTAAGAAAATAATATACAGGGTGTGTGCTAAAAATAAAAAGAAATTTTATGTAAATGTCCAGGTAGAAATTATACTTTTATATACCCCATTATTAATGGATTTTTTTATATTTTTATACAGATATGACCTGCAGACGACTTTTATTCAAGGTTCTCTTTTAACAAAAACATTTTATCGTTTAAAAACAAATATTTCTACATTTATAGACACAAATTATGAAAAATTATTTTACATCCTGTATAAATAGGAAAAAAAATGCACTTTTATAGTGGTGCAGATGCATTCAATGCGGGCCTAATCACCTGCTCCACCTTTTTGACCATATGCACAAATTTATTAGTAGGTAATTTCGTTAACAAAATCTTCTTTCAAAAATTAACAAATTCAAAGTGCGAAAAAAATTACATTAACCTTGATTTTTTTAAAAGCGATGATAATAACTAGTATTTTATTATAAAATTACTATTGTTTAAATATTTCGCGAATATACAAGGTCGATAATCGATGATTTGGTAAGACAAATATATCAATATTTACATTTAAATTTAAATCGCCACCGATTTGTTTAAACATATTTTTTTAATGGGCCTCCTTAAAAATCGAAAAAAAAATTTTATTATACGCGATGAAATTTAATTAATAATTATCAAATCAATCGGCATTCTTTTCAAACGAAAATTTCAAGGTGAACAAACAAAACTTTACACACAATATACTTTTATATTTTTGTTAAAAATAATAATAATAATAAAATTATATAAACGTGAATGCATTAGTTCCGCATTTACAAGTATAAAATTATTTAATAACAATTTACAGAATGATTTATTAAAATAATTAACAATTTTAATAGATACGATTCCTTTTAAGGGCCTCTTAAAGTCATTTTAATTAACAAACCATCCCTGTACAACTGTGTACGAGTGTAAGCCGGTAAGTTTTCGCCCAAAAAATAACAAAATCCACAGCCTACCTAGGGGCATATGTGGCGGACCAAAGTTGGCAAGATTTCGACTCCAGTGTTGGCCTTGTATAATGGCCGTAACACTCATCATTGGCTTTTCTTTCTTCATCATTTTTTAATTTTGATTTTTTTTAAAACTATATCACAGCCGCAATCAATAAACAAATAACAAAAACAACACAAACAAAACTATATCACAAAAACTGAACAATACTTCATCAAACTTTGGTAAAAGACGTGAAAAGCAATCGAAATGGATAAAATCACAGCACGCTATGCAACAACAAAATTACTTCTAATTCGATACATTTTTCGTTTCACATTTCAAACAGAATAAAAAAAATATGCACTATAATAATAATTATATTGTTACTTCTTATCGTACGTAGTTACTAATGATAATATTAAAAAAACACTAGTGCAATTTTTTAATCAAATGAAACGCGAAATTTCCAAGAAAAAGAAAAAAAAGCGGTAATTTTTTCCTCTCTAAATGCAACAACTAACGCGTACAAATAATCTAGTAGACTGTGTGAGCGCTTCAAGTTGCGAAAACACAACAAATGAACGACGACGTTGTCTTGGAGGCTCGCGCCACAGCCAACTCGCATCTCGAAAATATGACGACGACGACGGCCACCATCAAATAAAATTGCAATAGACAATTTAATTGCACCAATTTGGATGCAATTCTGCATCACATTCAACAATAATTCAAAAAGTTAATCTAAAACAATGGGCCCATAAATAATTTCGCCAAATTTATTAATAGATGCCAAATGAAATGGAATTTTGTCAAAAAAAGGAAAAGTGTACAAAAATCAATATACCATAAATGAAAACAAAAATAACAGACTGCAACTTAAATAGTTACCCTTGAGACACGTAGACAAGGGCAAAATCATTTCATTTTTTTAAATATATACATATAGTGTAGCAATTAATAAATATACGTCTTCCAAGAACATCCGCAAAATGTTAACCTTGCAAACTTCCGCTAAATAGGATTAAGGGGGCAGGGCGCACACAGCCAACATGATTTTATTTAAACAAACAAAAAAAAAATACAAAAAGCGATTTTCAATGTCCAATTAATGTCTAATTCATTCAATTTGTCGTATTTATTTTGATCGTTTCGTTTTTTAAAGGAATTGTAAACAACGCAGAAAAATATTTCCCTATACATTGTATTAAAAAATCGTGAAAAACAACCTAAACAACTAAAGTGTATCAAAGGAATGATGATGAGTGGCTTGCCTTGAAAACAAGTGTCGTCATTTGCAAGCACACTTTATTTTTTTCAATACATTTACATTATTTTCATTATTTTGAATTTAATGTTTGTTGTAATAACCTAAATTGAGATATGGGAATAATAAGGACGTAGCCTTGATGTGGCCAAGGACGCAATCACAAAACTGGAGCAACGTATAAAAAGGGAAATCGTGTAATCGTGTCACAATAATATTGAAGGACAGTGGAAAATTCATTTTTATAACAAAAATTATAAAAATAAAATGATTAACAGCTTAATTACAAATAAAATAGAATAAAAATATAATTAACTTTAGTAGATTTGACCCAGTTGCAAATAGGATCAAGTTGGTGTGTGGCCTTGACCTTGACAGATCCTCTCATTTGCATGTCAAGGACTATGAGATCATTTTTTTCTCGTATTGTATATTATAACAATGCACAGACAAAATAACTCATCATAATAATATTTTATTTTATGCATTTGATAAACAAAATGATTGCAAAAATGCAGGACCGCATCTTCAAATAAGATAAAAACTTTTTCCTGTAATATTGAATTAGTGTAAATATAAATAGAATGATTCATAGAGATGTAGACCTTTTTTGCTATCGTAAATATCAAATATGTATTGATTTGCTATAAATTATTTCAAACTGCTTTTTTTTTAATTTAACCTATCATTGCATCCAAATATGTACATATGTAAAAGCACAGCTGATTACAATTCAATCTGTAGCGCTTATCAAATTGATGTCTCGCCTGTTTCCACATATTAAATGACGCAATTAACATTAAAATTTATGTAGCTTTACAATAAATAAATAAACATTGATTTATATTTTTACAATTAAAAAAAATACTTATGGCGCCCTCTTTTAAAATACGTTCAAACCATTAACAAGAAATACCTGTAGATCACTACATGATAAACTAAAAATATTTTAAATTTATAATTAGCTTAAGAGTCGATTTGAGTGACATTGACGGTCGATTTTGGATTTAAAGCCTTATGTAAAGTTGGTGGCATACCCTCAAATTGCGTTTTCTGAATTAATTATTTTAGACCGATTTTTCAAACAAATACGTTAGCATAGGCGTATCATGAGAGCGTATCGTTTGTTTTATTGAATAGTAACTTTTTTCAATATTAATCAAGAATACAATTCATGTATGCATTTTGTAATTGTGATAGATCTACCTAATACATACATACTCATGCAAATTCATAACAATATAGTATATTTATAGGTATAAAAGTATCTCGATCACGAGCCGTTCATGTACTTTTTCAAACAGCGCGATATTTCCCACTTCTCCCACAAAACGACGTGTACGCATATAACCTAAGATTTTTTTAAAAAATTTAAAATTTTACTATACCTATATATAATTTATGCGTTTTTTTTTAATTATTAATTGAAATTGTCCAATTATTAACTAATATATTCTATTGCAATATTCAAAGCTTGTGGAGTCA
>SSSI01004108.1:0-23685 GCA_004796505.1 Oryzaephilus surinamensis | reverse complement strand
TCGTATACTTGTGCAATTCAATTGAAAATGTCAACAACAAACCTATTTTAACGATTAAAAGCATTAGGCATTATTTTATTAAGAAAATAAATTTCGTACGTGTATAAACAACAAAATTTCAATTATAGATACCATATCGACGATACATTTACACATACTGCAGTAATGTTTTGTATTTTTATGTGAAATAAAATAAATTTTATTAAATGTCACTAAAATCACGTATTTTATTCATTTTATAAAATTTGCCTTTTATCAGCGAAAGTTGAAAACATTGTTATTTTTGAGCAATTGAAAATTTTAACTATGTTTAACTATGGAGAATGTACATAAATTGGTACATACAATATATTTATTATAGTTTGTTATATATACGTACTCGTGAAATTATACAAAACGTTAGTATAATACACAATCACAAAAACAAGCAGATTTATTTTAAAAACACATACCTACTCGTACTCTTGTACGTACAGTTGAATAACTTCTTATAATAATATTTGCAATAATCTTAGATTTACAATACCATTTCTTTTGAAACAGTATTTTTAATACCTGTGTACTCGTATTTGGCATATATGAGCATAAGTCTAAGGTTTAAGGTATGTAAAATACATAAATAGAAATGTAAAATTCTACTGTTTTAGTTTAATTGCTTCTTTTCAAGTGATTCCTAAAAAATATTTTTATTTCTCTATGGTTATAAGTTATAACAATAGAATTGATTACATATAACAAAAATAATTAAAAATATTAATGGAACTCACAATTAATGACATAACACAAACATAATAATTTTAATGGAATTTTTAATTTACTCTCAAGAAAATTAATATTGCCAATAATAGAAACACACGTAACAAAATACAAAAATCACTTTCAATATTAGTCACAGAAACAATATCGATGTAATGTAAATAAAAAATTGGTATACTTATAATTGCAAATATTTTTGATGGGTGCGCATATAAGATAAAACTTAAGCAATATAAAAATTAGTACAACTATATTAATCTAGATGAGAAAATATTTTTTAAATTACAATATTTCATAATCAAGCAATCATACAAATATACTCGTAATTATGATAAAAAATGTATTGTTTCTATTTAATAAACATAGACACATGGAACGAGGACATGAATGAAGTTTGTGTTTTAATGGAATTTATCTGCATCTCTTATGTTATTATCATTAACAAGAAGAGTGCATTTATTCTTTTAGTTTTATCGTTATCAATAACCATCGTTGCATTTAGTTTGTTATCAGTTTAGTAAACTGTCGGCACTTTAATCTTGCAAAATAATTATGCCGTTAGTATGTTAATTATTATAACTATCGCGTCAAACAACGACCATGGCACGTTTGTCTTGCATATAGTCCTAGCCTAGATCATGTCTTTCTTGAGTAGGTATGTTGTATATGTATGAACAGATTAACGTTAGTAGGGCACACGTCCTTTTACGTGAAACTTATTAATATTACATACCACTTTGCTCTAAATTACCTAATTTTTATGTATATCGTCTATATTCTATAAGCTCGTAATTATATGCAAGTATAATATAATAAAAATTTAATTAATTATGTATGTATATGTTATAATGGCATAATTAAATCAACATTTACTTATTTTTAAAACAAACATTGTCGTCAAAAAAATATCGACTATGGTAAATAAAAATAAATAAATTAGTTGTAAAAATCTTAAATTGTTATTAAATAAATTTCTTATTTGTTGTAATTACTTTTGCAAGTTCTAATATACTTTCTCATCATTAATTACTAGTATAGTAAATAATGTTTTCATTAACTTTAATTTAGATTATTCGCATTTAAGTATAATGAAAACAAGAGGAAATATTAAAAAAACTTTTCCTTTACTTATTAACAAGTAATAACAGTTATATAGGACTCACTCTTAATTAATTGCATAATAAAGAATTAAAAATTTATATTACTTTGTTTTCGACAAAATAATTTCAAAAACATATTGACAAACATGAAGTAAAATATGGACATTAAAATTTATAAGACATCATATTATTTATGAATTCAAAGTGCATTTAGAAAACATTAAGTAACATTATATATTATTGTAATTTTCAAATTAATTGTCTTACAAGATAATGAACAAATGTCATTATTGAATTTTTTATACATTTATTACTTTTGTTTTCAATTATGAAATTATTGCATAGGGAACCGCTTCAATTTTTTAGATAAAATTAGAACTATATATAAACTGTATATGGATATCTGTATGGTATGTTATCAAAAACAAATTAAATTGTTGAGTTATTTACCAACAATTCATTAAAAACTCATGCACAGTAGGTACAACAAAAAATACTTTCAATCGACAAGACATTTCCTAAGTATTTTTTGTAATAAAACACTGTTTTTCATTTTCCAAACAATACGAATACGACAAATTACTTTTGATTTCTAAATCATAGAAAATCACATTTTTTAATTATATAGGTAAGTGGTATAATGTTTACACTAAAATTTACTTGTATGGAAAATTTATACAAAAACAAACTATATGACGATGATACAAACATATTCTTTTGGAGAAAGTGGCGGATTTAGGCAAACCTCTTATAAACCGCATATTTGTTTTATTGTTTTTATACATACATAATTGATTTTTGTAATAAACAACTAAATACATACACTGGAGTGCAATTAGTATCTAATTGTTGTCATTTCAAATTATATCAGTTCAATCACATATGTTGATGTTTACTGAAATAAACCACAGGTATATAACAGCGTTTAATTTCTAATGTTATACGTGTATTAAAATAGTTTATTTACATTTATACCATTAATATGTATGCAAATGTAACGGCCATAAAAAATTAGTTAATCCAGGACATACATATACAAAATAATAAAACCAAGAATTTTGTATCGTTATGAATTTTAATTATCAATTTATGCAATAACTGAGTGACCTATCAATTTAATTAGCAAACCTAAACATTTGTTCAATACGCGGAACAATTAATATGCCTAATTAAAATACTGAAACAAATTAGATGTTTAAATAATTATTGAAATGTATACAATCTCCATCCGTTACTTAGTTTCTGTAATAAAATTATCGATTAATTATTAATTGATATAGTTGTCAATAGAAATTACTAAGTACCAACATGCTAATTCATGCTCATGTATACATACATAAATTGATAACATCTAATTGCACTTTTTTAAGAAAAACGGGCAACAGCAGGCACACCCTGAACTAGTTGAAGGTATACATATACATATATGTATATACTTCACCTAAATTCCATATATCAATCAGTTACTTGCACTTGTAACATAAAAAAGAAAACTACGAAAGTAAATAGTCGTATTCCTCAATTTTCATTGCACTGAATTAATTAACTTCAATATTATATGGATGTTATTAATTTATCATGTGTGAAATTAATATAAGCTAATGTATACACATACATATATACAAGGCGTGCCTAAATAAATTCCAATCACGTTCACATTTAAATAAAATTAATATTTTCATCTGATTAATAGTTATTAAGTTTACTTAATTATACAATAAATACAATATCATATTCACTATAATCCAATACGATTACTATTGCCATAGAATTTAAATGAAATCTGTATTAGGTAAACACAATTAGTGGTTATCAGTCAAGCAACATTTAAATTAAATTGAAGGAAATTATTTAAGACAAAAGATCCTTTTACTCGTACCTACATACAAGTTTTTGTCTTAAAATGAACGTGTGGCTAAAAACAATAATCACTTTCTCAAAACTCAACCACCATATCTCCCAAGTTTGTTTTCGTATACGGCGAAAAAAAATATTGAAAATTCCCTTTCTACGTAAAATTGCAATGCGGACATTAGATATTTATTTATGCAATTGTGTTATTGAACCCGGTAGTATTTGGCAGTGGGCCAAGGCATCATTATCAGGACAGACGGCATTGCACCTTCTTCAACCTTGATGCATATAATATTCGATTGCTACACACCTACTCACGTATCATTTTGCTATTTTTATTGTTTTCCTTAGTTTCTTGTGGTCAATATGTCCATCAAACATGCCATACTAATTCAAAACCATTTGATACAAATGCAGGTGTTTTTATGTATTTATGTATGTGTAAACGTCTCTTTACATGCATTATTGTAGGTGTATTTTAGGAGTGGTAAATATATATTCGAATATGAACTATCAATGTATATATGTATACATATAGCATAAATATACACACATACATACCTACATAATATATTAGAAAAATTAGAAATGGAAAATACATATCTTTTAGCTAAATGAGTTTGTCACATTAATCACAAACGAAATTACTTCAAAACATTACTTACTGTTTAAATGAAAATACTGAAATAGGTTTGTACAAAGTTTCCAACAAGATTCAGTTCTAATCCATAATTAATTATCCAAAAACAAGTGTGGAGGTGAATTTTCACTCAAGAAAATACACTATTTTACAAACAAATACACTTTCACATTTTATAAGACAATTTTATAATATTTGGAAAAATTATACGTATTAATAAATCTTATGAAATAAAATCGTATTTGCTAAATGCAACATATTATATATTTTGAGAATTACGACTTGAATTTTACCAAGGATGTGGTTTGAAAATGCACACCACATTAAAATGCTTATCTTTCTAATAACCAATAAATACATATACCTAGTTATTTATGGCACATTTTTCCATGCAAAAACTATTTGCAAATGAATTTACATAATTAAAACAGCGGATAAGATAACATGTTCAAATACTATAAAAAAATTATTAAAAGATTCGTATACAATTAGATCTATGGAAATTTCGGTCCTTCTTGGTATTGTAATAAGACTTATTTAATTTTTGTAAAATTATTAATTTACAGGTGTGAATACATTTTAAAAGAGAAAATAATACTTTCTCAAGATATTAAACAAATTTAGAGGTGCTATAAAATTTTATTGTAGTAATTTTAAAATGTATATATGAGTTTAAAATACGTATATTATAGTTATTAAATAAGAGTAAAGAGTAACGAATTGCAATACAATTTACGAGATTATGATGAAAGTTTTAGTGCATACGATAAATTTATTTAAATTATTAAATTAAAAAAAATTATATGACTTACCTCCAATATGTGTATAGACGAAATTTTTTTAGACCTAGAACAAAAAAGTAATTAATTGTAACGATTCTAATCAGTATTTAGATAACAGTTTCAAGTGAAATTTTAACGATTCGAAATAAATAATTTATAGACTCTAAGTCTAAACAAAGAAAAAGAAAAATAGGTACGTACACAAAGCTTGTTGAAAAATTAACCGTATTATTGAGTAAAAAAAAAAACAAGTAAATATATTCCAAACATATATTACTGATAACCTTCACTTGTATTT
The DNA here is from genome assembly GCA_004796505.1 of Oryzaephilus surinamensis. Lineage (NCBI taxonomy): Eukaryota > Metazoa > Arthropoda > Insecta > Coleoptera > Silvanidae > Oryzaephilus > Oryzaephilus surinamensis. The sequence goes on along the minus strand of SSSI01004108.1, from coordinate 18,255 downwards.
AGAATTTATTTATACTATTGATCTACTTCTGTTTTCTATTATTTCTAATTTAAACTAATTCATCAACCATTTACGATGTAGGTGATACAGGTGCGTTTATATTTATTACAACTAATAATTATCTATTTTCATGACAACTTTGTACATGAAAAAAACCAAGCAGAATAAAAGAACATGATTAAATTACATGTTATGGCTGTAATAATAAAACTACTCCTCAAACTACAAGTGAGTGATTTTCATCTAAACGTTTTTAGTTTCTTTACTAGAATCGTAGAATATTCGAAGGACAAAAATATAGCGTGATAAGTAATAAATATAGTAATAATTTCTTATGCATATTCATGTATTTAATATTTAATTGGGTATTATATTGTAAAACAAACAACAATAGACTTTAAATAATATTTAAAAATTTAAAACTTACGGACTCCTTATATTATAAAACAAAATCGAACAAAATCATCAGAAAAACAGTAATTTATAAAATGTCCCACTTAATGGGGACTACTGCAAATGTAATTTTAAATAAAACAGTTAAGTATAGTCAAAACAAGTCTCTATTTATTACTGCTTTTTTATTGTTAAGTTGTAATATACGTAAACAAATTTATTGAATTGTTGAAGATAAGAAAATATACATTCCGTTTCAAAATATCCTCGAAAATATCAGAATATAATATTTATATACAAAAATATAAAAAATTAACATACTGATTTTAAATTTAATATTAATAACATCTTCTGGTATAAAATTAATTATTATTTAATACAGTCCATAAACAATTGAAACGTGTTATGTAAATTATGTAATACAACTATAAATATGACAACAATTTCACGGTATTTGCAGAAGTTTTTATTACGAGTCTCAATTGCAATTACAATAAAGTGCCATAAGTCACATCTATGATTAAGGATGTTTAATTGAAGACGTAAAATAACTGTTTATTTTTGTCTATTTACTATTTATTATGAAATGGAAATAAATTGAAAATTTTTCCAGCCAATAAAAATTTCATATACCTAAGTATGTTTGTACTCGTATTTATGTGTTTTTGTTAAAAGGTGTTTGCAGATTTTGAAAAAAACTGTTGGTCTAAAATTAATTGATTTACATTAAGCAAGTCCAATTACATTACAAAAAAATGCTATTTATTTAACCAATTGTATGAATTTTTTATTTTTGTTACAAAAGATGTACACATTTTTATAAACAAATATACAGTGTGTTGCATGGGAAAAAATTTTGGTATTTAGTCGGAGAATGGGCTACAATTTTTCTTTTGTGATGGATATTTTAAATTTGATAAATTATAAAAAAGCTCTGACTAATGATTTTTTAATGAACGTTTAAAAATGGAAATATCATTTATACACAAAATGTACACAATTTTTAAATGCGCAATTTTTTCAAAAACTACAGCTCCAATTGAACTCTGCTGATACACTAATAATGCCAAATGCTTTTTTAACACAAAAAAAATTTCATTCTTGTAAAACTATTGGTTTATAGGTGAGTTTATGAGTATATTTAACCATTATTATAAAATAAAAATTCAATCCTGTATATTGTAGCTTCGAGTGTAGCTCATTAAATATGCTAATAATCTACCACTAACCAATTTTCTCGTACGTGGTTACCAACTGTATTGAATTATATTCTCAATTGTATTACTCACATGATTATTATATTATATATTCATTTATGTTTAACAGATGACTATAATAATGTAAGGAACAATTTTTGAGGGCGGCGGAAATGATTTTTATATATAATAGATTTAGATTTGAAGAATTTATCGTAATACAATTCACTAGGTTAAATTGTTATATGATTTGAATCTAAAATGGATAATTAGGATAAACTCTCTCCCAATTTCTTTCAAAGGTGAAATACTGACAGTTAAATTTACATGTTTATTTATTGGTTTTATCTGTTTCATTGTTACAATAATAGAAATGTGTCCGTTATTATTTAACGTAATAAAAACCAGATTTGTATTCCGTTAGTTATAAGAATTTAAGGTAATGTAGGTTTTAAATAACAATAAATACAAGCCGAAAAGGGATCCAAAATTGAATTATACATAGACATATATATATATAAGTGTTTTTTAGTTTTCAAAGTTGACCCATTAACATACCTTTTTTAAAATGTCATACAATTTATAAATACATAATTATAAAATTCCCATCGAATAAAAACATATATATGTATATGTACTCGTATATGTATTCCATTTACAAGATATGTATTATTATTACAAGTGAATGCAAATAAAGTGGTGTTGACTATAATAGGAAAACACCAGTTTGTACTTTATTTTTCTTATATTATTGATGAACGATTAAATGTTTTTCTACTTTTACATTGCAAGGATGATATACATATACATACTTATATATAAAATTGTGTATATGAATATTTATTAGTTTGTTTCTCTTAAGAAAAACAATTGTGCTTAATTCAGTTTAATCCGCAATTATTGATAAATTGTATATAAAAAAAGCGAGAGAAAAATGAAAGTATTAGATTAGTGTCTGCAGGGTCACGACGAGGTAAATGAAACTGTCTACCGTCTAGCCGAATGCACTTTGGGGTGTTCTCTCGTAGAAAACTATAACAGCCCCTTAAGCGATCGATACGACTACCCTACAGTTTCCGATATTTATTTTCCTTTGGTTTATGTACATACGTGTATATATGAAGATAAATTACCGGTAATAGACGATATAAAATGACAGTGAAATGCAAATTTACGTAGGTATTATTTATAAATCTCAAATTACTAATAATGCCTAATACTTTAATATTTTGTAATGAGAATGACATGATCATGAACTCAATATCAATACGTGGGAACAAATGAATTAACTGTATAGTAATATAAATTTATAGAATAAAATGCATTTTATGTTAACTTTCCACATAAATGCACCTGAAACCTATTCAATTACTTCCTTACATTATAAGTAAAAGTAACATAAGTTCATAGGTATGCCTTGACATGCAATTGAAAATTATATAAAATTTTTACGATGATTGCATATGGATTTTGTTATTATTTTGTTTTGTTAAATGACTCACAAAATCTCAGGTATACGTCAAAATATAAATATGTACAATAATAATACAATTGTACATATTTGCGAATTTTCACAATAATAAGATAAAATAATTATTACATTTAGATATAGAATATAGATAACACGTTTGAACTAATTGTTGAAGTTGGCACTTTAACTAAATAATGTTAATTCGAATTTAGTAATGAAGGTATGATGATAAATGAAAAATTTTTCCTATACCTATAGATAATTAATTGGCAATAATTGCTTTAACAGGAACTTGAATCATCAAATATTTCCAATGTTTACATTTAATTTTAAAATAATATTAGTTCGAGATAAATTAACAAATCCAAATTTTTAATTTGTATTTAGATACAGTGAAAGTAAATATAATTACTTGTGAAATGTAGACTTCACAACGCAAAAAACTGCAATTATTCATGTAATATTGATTAAATTTTATTACCTTTCCAACTATTTTATCAAAACTTCTAGTTTATTATAAACATTCATGCATATAAATTTTTAGACGCACTCTTAACACCTCTAAATCACTTTAAAAAACATTAAATTAAATGTCATACCAAATTGTCACAAGAATGATAAAGATTGATATTTAGAAAAACTTGGAAATAGTTGTGCACAGACGCTTTGATGTTTTCATGCACCAAAACTAACACTTAGTACACAACATCTGGACATGTTATGCGTGTGCCTATCCTACACTGGAAACAGGAACGGGTGTTCCCCAGAATCTGACGGCTGCATACAATGCAACCCTCCTGGTTTGGCCCCACAATTTTTAAGTAAAACGTCATAGTGCGCCTGCCATACCATATGGATATTCTATGGTCGTTTTAATTACTAAATGTGTGAATAAACGCCCTTGGAACATTTTTATTTTATTTTGCAAGCTTAATTTTATTAAGTTAATTATTAATTTAATCTTGCAAAGTCGCATTCCAGAAACTTTCTTTTTTCAATTATGTATTATTATATAAGAAAAATATTTATTAATTACATGTATAAAGTTTGTGATACATTTTGGCTGTTTTAAGTTATAAACGTTACTTAAAGTCCTTATTTAGTTTAATAACTTTAATAAAGCAGCATAACACTATACTGCATCGAATGGATTAACAGCTGCTGAAAATTACATCCCTATATAAATATTTATGTTCATTGTGGGTTTTATATACTTATACATATATACATTTGATAATGGTAAATTTATGCATAATACTCAACATGCATGAATGTTACTGTATACATTATAACAATTTTAAACAGTTAAACGGAATTAAAGAAAATAAATTAAATATTTCATCTCTAATATTGAAACACATACCTAATATCGTATAAATAGACAAAAATTACGTAAAACTTCTTTTAATTTATATGTAGCTAATTAACAAAAATGTATATACAACATTAATTTCTAAAAATATACATATGTGGTTTATTTTCATCTTTTGATGATGATGATGATGGTAATAGACATGTATGTGTTATTACAATTTTAAAAAACTCGCTTTCAGTTTTTTCTGTTAGCATTAATGGATATATTGCTGGTTAAATCATTATTTATTGCAAACAGTGCAGACAACACTTTTGTTTTAGCCATTAAAATAATTAATTCAATCAGAAGAATGAACGAATTATTAGCTTAATAGCAACCTCCATAGCAACTATACGTATAAATAATATTTTAAGCCGATGGCAGTAATTATCGTTAAACTATAATAAAAAATTAAACATAAATTTTTTGTCTTAATTATTTACATTTTTTAAATTTCTGAACAGATATTAGATTATAATCATCTACATATAGTGTTATTTATTACTATTTTACTTGTAATCTGGCGTGCTTTTAGTATATTAATACATATATCAAGTTTTAGAGGAATATTTTGTGCTTTCAATTAATTCGTCAGTTGTCAGTCTTGTAAGAAACAGTTTCAATTTGTTTTTAAGAATATTTTACTACCGAAGAGTTTTAAAATAGAATAATGACCATATGTTTTAAGTTTTTATGTCACACAACTAACTGAAAATGAAAGCAGAGATAGACTTTTGTTTGTTTTCACATCAAAAAGAGTCTTACCAGGACGATTTGGAGACTTATTACTACTATTATTTTAAAACACATATTTATATGTATGTAAATTATTGTAGAACCCTAATAACATTGTTTTTAACAAATCCAAATTAGCTTTCAGAATTAAATTTAGGTAAATTTTTCATTACAAACATTATAGCATGAAAAAATTTGACATTTTTTAAATCAATAGAAATAATTTTCTTTAAAACGATTTTTGAATTGGTGATTAGATTTAAACAAGTATTTTTGAATTTTTTTTTGAATCGATTTTTTACATTATAAGTTTCAAACAGTTTCCTCTTCTAACAATAGCAATTTGTACAAAATTGTTGTTGCTATGTCTCTTAAACAATAAAATATCACACAACAAAGCATTGTAACTCACCGTCTGTTTCAAACTTAAAAGGCACTAAAATATTTTTCAAACTTAGAAAATAAACAACAGTTTAGTACACTATTTAATTGTATCACATTTTAAATTATATTTTATCACTAACAATTTTCCGGATTTTATTTTACAGATCGTAAATGTACATTTTCTTTCTGGACTCTATTGCACCCCGAGTCTATTGTGTATTCCACCACTGTAAAACTTATTCCATTTGGAGTATGCCAACTCAATATATGGAATATTTATTGGTACCATTATTATTGCTTGCAATTTTTTATTCCTCTAACTGAATACATTTTTATATTTAAAATAATGTGTTTTATATTGCTCATAAATAATGGATATGTGACGTGCGTATAGCAAAATTTTTTTATTTAATAGGTTGTTGCAATTTATTTTGTAATTGCCCAAAACAAAACTTTTACCATAGTAGTTTGTACATAATTATATATTTTAAATTATTTAGTTCATATTCCAGTTTCCGTGATGGAAAAGCACAGAATTTTATACTAGCGCACGCCCGGATCATTCCGGGAAAAGCGCACGTTCAAATCGATTTTAGCCCTCTGGATTGCAGCAAGTCTGGATCTCGAATTTGGGAAATGCATTATTCGTAAATATGGTAAATAGGAAGCTTTGTATTGTATCTTAATTACAAGAAACATTTCATATGTAAATCTAAGATATACTCGTATTTTATATTTATAGGAATACGTGCGTACTTATACTTACGAGAAAATAAAGTACATAATTGGAAGTAAATAGGTAAGTAATTTGAACTTTAAACTATAGGCAACCATTACAACTGTATACAATAACTATTTTAAAAGATTCCACTGTTTATTTTATAAAATTTTTAAAATCTAATTAAAAATTCCAAAAAAAAACAAGTAATTTAATTATTAAACGATTATCAAGATAAAATCCATGTTCATGTTATCTGTTTCTGGAAATGTCTATATTTATTATCCTAACAAGATATTTTATTTTATGTGAACATTGAACAATTGTATTTACTAATAAAGTAATACTTATGCATATACAGGCCGTTCCACATAAGAAAAATATTTGTGCGCATGTCCGCGCACTTTACGTCAACCAGCTTGTAGACAGAAGCAGCTGGTTGACGTATACGATCTCCCCCTCCACAAAAATACCCGTGCGCATATAACCTTACATTTTTCTAATATGGTAGGTACGGACTGTATGCATGTGTATAATTAATAGGATTTTTAATAATTTAATTTTCGATCAACAAAGAAGTATTACGACTTATTCCATTTAATATACATAATACATACTTCCAATTAAATAATTAATTTAAGATAAATAATAATTAAAAGAATTAAATGATTAAATAATTAAATATGCGTTCAATAAAAAGTGAGGGCTTTAATAATTTTTCTCTTATTTTAATAATTATAATTTGCCTAGAAAATTATAAATATAAAGTATAAAGTATAAACACAGTTAGAATTCAACAATAAATATTTATTTATTAAACATATGAGTATCTTTAACACGACAATAAAATTTCAAAAATCACAAACCACAACGAATATCATCCCTTATTTTATTCCCTGACATAACAGCTACTAACAAATCTAAATAATTTTCATTTACTATTCCTAGAGCTTTTCTATCATTTATAAATGGGTGTATTGGTAAACCCATCACGAATAATTTAGTTCCTTTAACTGGTACATGACGTTTGTACACAAATCCTTCAATACCTTTATATTCATAAATCTGCATCATTCTAGCATTTTCCAAAAATACAAGCAACGTTTCACCATTATTAAAATCAATCGAAACAAGTGAAGATGGTTTATAAGTTAATATTTTTTGAACCATTTTTCCGGTCATAGCATCATCATAAATCTAAAGTTTAAAAAAAATTATGCTAATTAAAAATCTGTGAGATTGATTTTTTACTTTAATGAAGTCCATGCGGTCTCTTTTCATGGTTTCTTCATGGTTAGCTACAGCTAATAACGGTCTTTTTGTGTCTTCAATGCCAACAGATAAAACGGCTACATCTCCGCCATTTTTACCTGGCAAAAAATAATTGTTTTCGTCTTTAGAATTTCCCAAAATCAGCTCATTAATATTGATATTTGTAGCTTCTTCATTATCGAATTGGTTCCTTAACAATTTAATTATTTTATGGCCGTTACATAAAGCTAAACCAGTGCGCAATCCACGTGGAACAAATTTTAGATTTTCTAAAAATTGATATGTTTAAATTTATGTTATATTTAAAATAAATCTACTTAGGATCTCTACCTCCAGAAATATCCCATTTTCTGTATTTGACGACACTTATTTCGCTGTTTGACAATATTTTAAATTCTGTAACTTCAGTTTTCGTCAAACCGTAAAATGTTCCAGGTACTAGTGATTCTTGCAAAAGGTCTTGTTCTTCAATAGACGCTAAATGCTATAGAAATTATTTAATTAAATATTACAAATACCTAGAAATAAAAAACCGTACTTCTAATTTGTTTTCTTCCAATTTCCACACATTACTGCCTTGAATTTTGCATTTTGAAAAGAATGTATCACTTCTACTAATTAAATAAATGAAATCACCGTCAAATGATGTTATTATTTGGGAAACATGGCCCAAACGGAATGAATTTATTGATGAGAACTGATTGAATTTGAAGTAAAATAAATGTGTAAAACAACTGTTCTCTTCACTGACTAGTAAATAATTATGTTGTCTTATCTATGTAACAAAAAATATTTTTAAAAAACATTTTCAAATTGGTTGAACGTATGTACCTTAAAGTTGTGTACATTTTTAATGACGTTATCAAATTTCAAACGTTGTAATGGTTCAAAATATTCAAATTTGTATGGTATTTTTTTGACTTCCTTGTAAAGAAAGTTAATATCTTTGCAGATGTTGTTGTAATCATCCTAAAAAATTAGTAAAACTGATTTGCTAATTTATTTTACGTTACAAAAACGTACAATTAAACCATTTTCGATTTTGTATTTTATTTTCGTCTTTTCTTCTATATCCTTAACGACATGTTGCAGATCTAGACCGCTTATAAGACCATCTCCAAACACACCTTCCATAAATGTAGCATTACCATAAATATTCCATTTATCATTAATAGTTTGCATGTCGGAAGAATGCAGTTTTACTGCATCTGTGATCCAATTAGACATATTAAAACCATTAATTTCACCAGTCACATCTAAATCCGATTCCGAAGTAATTTTGGCTTGGAATACATAATCTGCTGTTAAATTTTGATCGGAATTTGTTGTTACAATTTTCGTTGAATCTAAATTGTTTATTTTTGAGGTATTAATATTTTGTCTGACTAAAATATTACTAGTGAAAACAACATCGGAAGTAATTTCTTGTTCTAAATTAGCCTGAAATTGTACATGATGTAATTTCATGAAATGCTGTTCTATTTTATAAAATTATTTACCATTACTGTATTGTCGACTTCCTGTGATAAATTTAAACTATTTACTAAATGTTTCACTTTCATGTCATTTACCACAGTAATTTCATCAAAATTAAGAAGACTAATGGTTTGATTTTCTTTCAGTGATATAACTGATGTCATGTTAATATCGTTAATTAAATCAGTTATTATGGAATCGTTTACATATATTTCTTCGAATGTATAATTTCCTTAAATTCGTAATTATATTAATATTATTATGAAAATTATGTATTCAATTTGTGTTACCAAATAAAAGTCCTCGATTAAGAAACACAGCATTATTTATCCAATGTGATGTGTTACAACCAAATAATTCAAATGTAATTAATTCATTTTCTATTTGTAAAACACTCTGAATATGAACTGGATTTATGAAAGTAACTAAATCATTAATATTAGCATCTTTAGTTCTTAGTACAATACGGGGTACAAATGAATCCAAATTTACACCGTTTAATGTGTTTGTAACTACAATATTTCCATCTACCTCAACCTAAATAAAGTCTTATTATTAATAATGAACTAATAGTTATTTAAAAAAATCAAGTACAAATTTCTCAAAAAGAATATTTTCATTAAATGAATAATTCCCGTTTATGTATACGACGTTATTTAGAAATTCTTCAGTTGAACGATTATTCGTAAATCCTTTAATTACCAAATCTATTACATTAACCATTCTTTTAAATATAACGTCACCTGTAAATATAATTGATGCGTTTTTTGCAAAATCTAGGAATATTATGTTTACCTTTAATTACATAACTATCATTGGAAACATAAAAATTATCGTAAATGTAACTAATATTGAATTCGTTAATTTTCCTTGCTTCTACATTTGATTCAAACGACGCATTACCATGAATTATTAATGGGCCAATTAAATTCTGTTCACCTTGGTTTGTAAATATATTTTCAATTTTGATATCATTCAAAGTTTCAATTTCTAGAAGTTTTTCTATTGTTAAAAGACTGGTGAAGTCCTTTATACTTTCAAATTTTATTTCTGTTTCGTTCTTGTAAACAATACTTGACAAAAATTTATTGAAACTCACATTACTTAAGTTTAGCAATTCTAAACGTTCAAAATTAACATTATCCTGTAAAGAAAATCATTGTTACGCTAATATCAACTAACTAATGTTGTTTTACCTCAAATATGAGTTCTTTGTTTGACACAAAATCTTCAATATTTAATTTAATCAAATCTGAAACATATTCCATAGATTTATTGTTCAGGTTTTTTACATTCAAATGTCCATTAATAAATAAATCTGCAAAAGGAAATCAATAAATGTTATTGAATATGAAATTGATTTAATACGAATTATACTTTTTACCGCCGTTTGCCCTTCAAGTAACTTTTGATTAATTTTATTTGCGGCGTTTTTATAATAAAAAATATCTTCTAAAACGACACCATTTAAAGAATTAGTTGATAAACGATTAGTTGTCAGATGGTTAACGATATAATTAGAACTAATGTTCTGGTCTTTCATATAACTTAACATACTGTTTTTAAATGCATCTAAATCAAACTGATCAATTACTCCATTAAAGTTACCCTCAATGAACATATTTTCTGCATAAACATCATTAAAATTAAGCATATTTGTTATGTTGAGATCGTCCCCTGCATATAAATAGTCGGAATATTGCAAATCATTCAGCTTATCTTCAATTTCTAAATTATTAATAACTAATTCGTCATTAAAGATTAACGTAGATGATATAAATTGTTCTCCAGTTAACTTGACACATTCTTGGTCTAATTTGGAAACATTAATATTGCCAAATAAACCGTCTACAAGCAAGTTATCAAAATTCACGATGCCGTTAAGGGTGTTAACATTAAGAATTTGATCAGTATCCTTTGAAATAAATGATGTTAATGGTATATCATTAATAACTTTTGAATCTAATAAGAAATTGTTTTTAACACTAAGTCCTTCCAGGAATAATTTCACTGACGTAACAGTGGCGTTTGGTTCATCCTGCGAAGAAATACAGTATTGTAAACATTTATTACTTACTGTATAAATTTATTTTATTACTTCATAAATCACGTCTTCAAGTATTTGTAAGAAATTTTTCTCGTTAAACAAATTTTCAATTATAACAGAGCCATAAACTTCCAAATTTCTGAAGTTAACTTTTGCTTTAATATTGTTTACCTCTTTTAAAGTCGGATTTGGTATAAATTTATCTATATAATCTCCTAATATTTGCCCATTCACCTAAATGGTAATTAGTTACAAAACAACACTAATTAATTATGAATTTATTTATTACGTTTAATTTTTCCGTTATTTCCAAATCTTGGAATGTGATAGTATTATGAATTTCTTGATTTTCAGAACATGTTAAAATATGCTCCGTATTTATTCCATCTACTAATCCTTTCGTTCTTATATCTCGAGCTGTTAAGGAACTGTTAAATGTTTTTAATCCTGAAACCAGTCTGAAGTTACGAAGAATAGTGTCGTATATTAAACCACTTACCCGATATATTGGAATGGGGTGTATAATCTTGTAAAATGTATTCTTCAGGGAATTTTAAGTTGTTTAAATTTTCGGTGTAAATGTCATTATTAATAACAATATTCTGAAAAAATTGAAATGAATATTTAAATAAAAGTATTGAACAAACAAATAATACCCCTTCTACTATTAAATTTGGAATATAATTCATAATATTTTTTAAACATATCTGATTAAGAAATTCGTTAAAATTTTCACCGTTAATTCTTGACACTGTAAGATTTTGTGGAATATAAATCAGCTTATCATCAAACTGCAATTCCTCAGAAACACCGTTTCCCAAATAAAGATTGTTAATTTTGTTGGCCTCTAAATTATCAGTCGTAACATTTATAAATTCAAGAATATCTAAAATATACACGAATTTCAATAATAAACTATATATGCATAATTAGCTTACTTACCATTAAATCCGTCTTTTATTTCAACAATATTATTTTCTATTTGTTCATCATTAATGTAATCAGTGTGAATATTATCAACACGAATTGTTTCATTAATAATTAAATCACCGGAAATGGTTACCGTTTCATTTGTTTGAAATAATAGATTTTCTTTGAATACACCATTAATATTATCAGTATAAAGATTTTTTACAAAAATGTTGGTAAGTGTTTTGTTAGCCGTAATTGGTTTCATATCATTTCGCCTTTTAAGTTAAAATTGTGTAACGATAATTGAGTATTATTAACAAGTATTTACTTACATCACAATATCGCTAACAAGCTTGGTGGCATTTTTGGATTTAATTCGCTCCACATTGATGGCCTCAAATTGACCCAAACCCTTCACTTCAACCGCACCATCTATAATAATAGTGTCAAAATGTTTGTTCTCCTGTTCGCTAATTGTCTTCATATCGTTAATTAGAGTTTTTATTTCCGAGCCCAGAGATTGTACATCTTCTTTTAGTTGTTTTATGCTTTCATCATGATTTTGTTTAAGTAACCTACTTGCGGATTCATTTTGCACAGTTTTTTTATTGTCTGTTTCATCAATTGATCTTAAAACGTGTTTGAAATGATTTTTCTTATTCAGTATAAGTTTATGATCGTTATTGAGAATTTCCTAAAATAAACATAGTGAATCAATACTAAAATATTAATTATTTCTTATATGTTACTAAACCTGTAATGTGTTTTTCTTTTCTACAAACATATTAAGTTGTTCTTGTACAGGATTTATTACCCTCTTTATTTCTGAATTTATTCTAAAAATTACTGTTCGTCCCGGAATTAATAATGCCAAATTTCCTTCAAGGGCCAAGTAAGTGGCTCCGCTAATGCCCCTTTTGTTATGATCTCCTTCCATTAAACAAGCTAAGGAATTATAATAGTCGCCAAAGTATTGACAGGAAACGTCTTCGTGTTCTTCAAAATTTAAACCGTTATATGTTATAATTTCTACCAAGAATGAAGTATGAGTGCTGTAATTAATGACCCTCTGAGCTAAAAGAACTACATCAGATCGATAATTTTCTATTGGTACATGTAGCCAATAATTTGTTCCTTGTAAATTGGAATTGAGAATTGTTTCTTCAATTATCCCTTTTTTTGTAAATTGGAATATCCCTGGTTGTAATCCATCAATAACAATAAATGATTTAACCCCAATTTCAAAAGAATATACATTATTTACATTGGGAATGCTAATGTTTTTGTAAGATACGAAATGATTGTCCTCAAATTTATAAATTAAAAGCATGTTAATGGACTTTTGTGGTACAGATAAGTAGTAATTGCAACGTAAATTGTTAATGGCTGATGACTTTGTTGGATTAAAAAGTTTTACTGATTGTATGATCCTGAAAAAAGTATGTTAAGTAAAATTTGTAGGAGTAATAGTTAATCCTCATTTTTATACCAATACGATTGTTTATTACTATTAAACTCATACAATTCAAGATAGGTCTCGTTGGAATTAACTTTATCATGCATCAATAATAATATTTCTTTATTTTTAATTTTTAAAAAATTCATGTGAGTTATATTTTTTTGTAAATCCCAATTCCAGAATATTTTCTAAAAGTATAATTTAAGTTGTTAAATATAGATATAAAAAATTTAAAATTTATTTCTTTTACTAAATTTTTATTCTCATCTTCTTTGAGCCATAAAATTTCTCCGGTATTTTTGATTAAAACTATTATCATAAATTTAATATTTTCGTACATTTTGAATTCTGAAATAACAATATCTACTGGCTCTGCAGGCAGATCTGAAGAATAATTTTCAGTTATTTATTTTTTATATAATTTGTAGAAACCAACCTATGACTTTTGGTTCTATATCAAAATCTTTATTGTTTTTATTTAATGCTGTACTAAGTAATAATAAATTAGTAGAATTAAAACCAGCGCTATAACAAACTGATCCAATATTTAGTGTCTTCCATTTTGTTACATTTAAAGGAACATTGGTAATTTGTTCAGCTGTTACGTTTGTAATAATTAACTCTGAAAGAGTTCAAAAAAAAACCAAAATATAATCACATACCTATTTAAAATAAGTAAGCAAGAAAGACTTACCTTCTGGATTATATATCTTAGAATGCAATTGATAAGAACGCCACACTTCATCGAAACACCAACAAAAATTAAAACCAAATATAATTAAAAAACTTACATCAATTACATGAAACATATTGTAAAAGTGAATTTAGATTTCTGCACATGAATAAATAATATAAATAATAAATAACTTATAGTTGTATTTAAAAACTGAGTATCAGCCAAGTTACCGGAGAATTTTTATAAGAATGGCTAGATTTGTTGCTAAAAAATGTTTTATTCAAATATTTAGTTTTATTGTAAAAAACAAAAGAATTGATGCTGCTTTTTGTATCCAGATTAAAATAAAATAAAGCAACTAGGTGGGAAAAATGGTATAAAATACTACTAGTTAATTCTCTCTCAATAAAATCTTTTATTTTCAAAATGTATTTCACAATAAGAAAATGTTTTTCACTATGTAATTAGAAATTGTATAAACATCAACAGATACAGTTTTTTTACGAAAAATTTAAATACAAAATAACAATAAGAACATTTTTTTAAACTTAATCGTAAAAATTCTGTATTACTCTAATTTTTAATTAGTAGTAATTATTTTAATTAGATAGCATAAATTATAACAACACAGGTACAGTCTACTATAAATCTACATGCTTATATCTATATTAATAAAACACCTCTTCTACATATTTTCAATTGAGCAAATACAAATGTTTAACCATTTCTTTGATAAACATATCACATCAGCTTTCAAGGCACCGACACCGATAAAAAGTTTTTGGGATCGCCAATGGTTGGTTGAAATCTTAAATTCACTCTTTTACCCTTTTGATTATCGATATCCAAAAACGTATTCCAATCCACTAAATAATAAAATCCAGTCTTTTTTGCTTCTGTTGTGGCTTCTGTAGCTGCTGTTTCACTAACAGGTTCTGATTGACCACCAAATGAATCTTCTAAATCTTTTATTGACGGCGTGTTGGATTCCTCTGTAGCTGTTGTTGTTTCAATTTTAACAGTACTACTTTCTTGTCTCTTAACTTCATTTTTACTTAATCCATTATCGTCATTTAACGGATTCGGAGAATTTTTCTGTTCATTTAATGGCACTAATTGGTTCTGACTTGATGTAAAACTATTTACTAGATCTTTGATATTATCTATGTCAACTTTTTTAATATCGTCTTCAGTGACGGTGCGATTTAATTTTTCTAATGACTTAACAAGACTCAACAATTTACTAAGTTTTTCCATTTCCTCCTCACTAGCATATTGCGAGTCCATTGGATTGAAAACATGTTTCTCCAAATTATCTTCGTCAATTGTAGAAGTGTTTTCGGTTTTTGGATTCCTTAAACCAATGTCGTCTAAAACATGCTTCAAAGAATCAGGAACCATGTCGAAATTTAATTCTTTGTCATCTGTGTCAACTTTTTTTTTCAATGACTTTTGATTTCTGGCTGTGCGCAACAAGCCAAATGTTGCCAAAAGTTCATCCATTTCACTTCTTGTTGAAAGATCATCGGGTAACGGTTTAAATCCAACATAAGCCTCGTGATTTGTTTGCGGTTTAGCTGGCACGTATGGATAGCTATTGGTTTTTGTTGATTTTTTTGGTTTTTCGTTTGGATTTGGTATTAATCCAAAACTCATTAACAACTCCTTCATTTCAGGATTTAAAGTCTCGACTACATTTTTAACATCGGGTACTAATGTACTAGATGTGGTTGGTGACGTAGTTGTGGGATAAAATACGCCCATTGAAGCTAAAAGCTCGTTCATTTTTACCGCATCATTCACGTTTGGTACTTTTTGGACAGTTTTCTTTGTAGGATTATCATTTAATGCAGCTTCTAAATTCATTCCAGCAAAAACAGGTTTCAAATTATCCGGTATATTAATTTCATCAGCAAATGAAGGTGCTGTTGTCGATTTTTGGAACACTGGCTTTTTATTTACTTTAAATCCAGACGGAATTGAAGTTTCCGGTCTTTTATATACCTCCTGTATATTTCCTTCTTCTAAATACAAATCAGGTAAATCTGAGCTGTCACTGTACGATAATTGTGGTGGATTTATTATGCGCATACCGTTAGTTGAGCTGTAAGTTTCCTTTTTAAAATCAAACTCTTCCTCGGGGTATTTATGATTTTCATAACGTTCAGTTGTGGTCGTTGTTCGTCGCCGAACTGGAGATCGGGTTCTGAAAGTATAACTAGAAGATCGTGTTGTGGTAGAAGCTGGAGTTGTAGTTCTCGTAGTTAGAGGTCTGCGTCTTCTAACGTTGGTCTTTTTCTCATACTGTGCCTGATTGTTGTTTAGAGAAATATCATTTTCTGACAACTTTGTAGCATATATAACAGGCTCCGTGTTTGTAACTTCATTTTTTTCCGTAGTTACAATATTTGTAGTAGAAGTTTTCGTTGGTCTTTTTCTTCTAAAGGAAGGTCTTTGAACTGTAGTTGATTCTGTTTTTGAAAAAGGTTCTGCACCAATAATATGCGTTACAGGCGCTTTAGTAAAAAACTCTTCCATGTTGTTTCCATCATTTGAAGGTGTAAATGGCATTACAACCATAATAGCTTTAGGGTCACGTACGTCATGATTTACTTTCTCTAAGTCCGTTTTTGTAATATTATCCAATAAATCTAAGATTTCACCTCTGGTCAAACGCGGTAAAGCAGGATTTAATCTGAGAATTTCCTCAACTTCCTTGACTGTGTCCTCTATATTATTCACCGGATATGTTTGAGAAGAAATCGAACGCGGATTTAAATTGTGCATTAAATTATTTACTTCGTGGGCTGTGGTTAATTTTGATTCTGGAATATTTACAGGCTGAGCTTCCAAAGGATATAGTAATTTCAGAACAATTACAAGCAGAATGTATGGCTTCAATGTCTGAAATTAATTGAAAAAAAAACTGCATAAGCAATATGATATATTTTGACTTTGCCCAACTAGAAATTTAAGTAATAGAAACGGTTTTGCGACTGATACAGTCACTTATTAAGTAGCAACAACTGGCTACTGGAACTGTCCAATAACCGAAAAGTGTAGTTAATATAACCAAAATGGGGAATGATTTTTAGTATTTATAACGTTCATGCCTAGTTACCGCTACCGTCGCAAAGTAAAGAAAATGACCATTCTGCCACTACACATTTACGTTCCTGGAACGTTTCGGTTCCATACATGGAACCATTTTTCTTCAACAAATAATAAACGACAAACGTTTCATATTGTATAGTATACTTCGCCAAATGAATAGCAACTACGTAAATCTTAACTCAAATGTTCAACTCAAACAGGAAGCCATGTTCAAATAAATAAAATATATTATAGTGAATAATAATATTACTGTAAACTTTGATATACTTTTCCAACCTCGAGGACCCATAAAATCACAAACAACCTCTGGTTTATTGATAAAATTGTATATTTTACTTCGAAATATTAAACGGGCCAGCCGTCAAATGACAATTTCCCTTTAATTGAATATCAAGAAAATAAACATAATTTCATATTTTGTAATATTTATGTCGAATTTATATAAATTTAGCTTGTCTATCATTTTATGATCATTTTGAATGCATGAAAATGCCTAAATATACCCAATATTTGCATAATATTTATTAATATTTTGATGTTGTTAAGAATAAATATGGCGTATATTCTATAAGTATTTGTAACTTAAAAGTCGTCAAGACAAGTTTTTATCACTTTAAAGACACTGTTTAAAGTTCTAGGTGCGCATGCTCATATTATGGAAGTCGTTGTGACCATAAAGTTGCTGGAATAGTCATAGAAACTACGAAATTACCAAAAAAGCTACCTAAATCTTTAGTCTCTTTTTGGTCCCTGCAATTGGTTCCACTGACGTTGCCGGGTTTTTGAAATCTGACTCTAAAGATTTCCAAACTTTAAGGTCACATACATAGTAATTTTTACGACCCAAAAACGAGATTTTTCTACTAATAAGTAAATAACTTAGAAGTAGTTATCTGCAAACGCAGTAACGTATTTCCGTGTACCAAAATGCTTTAAAAGTGACATATACGTAGAAGTCAGAATAATTAGTAGTCTCAACGAAACTGTTACTATTTTAGGTAACAATGTGCATATTTAGAAGATACGCCACTTAAATTTCTAGTTGGGA
>SSSI01004104.1:0-19493 GCA_004796505.1 Oryzaephilus surinamensis | reverse complement strand
ATTCAGCCGACAATATTAACCCCCTGACGTTCTGTATTATACCTGAAAGCCTCTCCCCATTGTCCCCAAATCAAATCAAGTTGACCTAAACTCGCAATTTTTTATTATTTATTAAAATTAACTTAACGTGGTAAAAAATGCGACCGTTCTGTACAACAACTACAAAAATACTTAATAATTTATTCATTTTACATTAACAGACAAACTATATTATTATTGTAAATGTGTTGACATTAACTCGCTGTTTACATTATAATTAAATATATATGTATACATGTATATTGGTGTTTATTTTGTAACTGTTTTTACATATAAAGAGGTTAAATAAATAATATTTTGTTTATTGTACTTAAATACATGTAATTTATTATAAATAGATAATGCAGTAGTAAATATTTACGTATTGTTGTATTAAAAAGTAGTAAATAATAAAAAGTAGTTAGAATGTTTTATGCAGTTTTATTTTAAAAATTAAATAAAACCTACACCGAGGTTCATTATTTTTCTATTTCGAGAACAGTTTTAACTTTTGTTGTAGTTTTAAGCGCTTGGATTTAGGTAAATATCATCCCCTAAAAATGTTGAAGCTTTCTCTAAATGAATTTATAATACGGTAGTAAATTTGTATCATTTATTCGAAATGCATACTATTATAATACAACGTTTTGGAAGACAAACCCTATAATACAACTTAAACTTCACTTTTACAACAACATTATTTTGTATTGTTGTACTTAAGATTGTCTTATACACAATTTGAACTTGGCAAATTGAATCAGTAAGCAAGACATTCTAATCTAGTTTAGAAACTAATCTGGACTTGGACAATAACAGCAATTATGTAGCTGAAATTACTGAATGCATTTCTATATGAAGTGAAATTTTATTATTTTTTCGGTCCTTTCAAATCAACAGTAAAAAAAGTAACTGAGATCAAATAATCTTCTTTATTTAACTTGTAAAAATTTCACCACATTAAATAATTGATGTGGAAGGATCTTTTTTTAGTAACACACATAAAATCAACCCCTATAAAATACTTGAGGGCACACGCATATTAAATAATCTGTTTGGTTGAAATCCTTGACCCTAACATATTATTTATACACCGTTCATTTTATTAAATAAAAATAAATAGATACAAACATGTCGGGAAATGAGTTCACAACACAAACCCCATATTGGGAAATGATAAAATCAAAAAGTTTTGGAGAGGTGAAACATTTCCACTGATTGCAAAGTGAAAATTTAAAACCGCATTAAAAAACAATTTAATTCAATTAGAATTAAATCAAATAACAAATTAATTAAACTTGTAAAATAAATTCTAATTAAAAAAGTTTCAACTTGCCGAGCTTTACAACTTTTCCTGTATATTTTTACGATATATTTTTTTTTAATTGAATTAGTTCTTTTTTGACAC
This sequence comes from Oryzaephilus surinamensis, assembly GCA_004796505.1. NCBI lineage: Eukaryota > Metazoa > Arthropoda > Insecta > Coleoptera > Silvanidae > Oryzaephilus > Oryzaephilus surinamensis. The sequence goes on along the minus strand of SSSI01004104.1, from coordinate 18,070 downwards.
TATGTAAATTCTTGCAACTTTATAGTTGCAACGTTCTAATTAATTATTTCCAATAAAACGAAAAATTTATTAAATTGTGTATATCAATTTTGCAGTTTTAAAAGTTTTTCCAACACATGCGCACTGTTTTCTACAAAATAATCCAACAGGCAAGAAGAACATCCGAACTGGATGTGGATATTGAAATTTTGCGTTCAGTAGCGTCGCGACGCCACAGTTTCAACCACCACCATTCAACCCCTTGCAACTTTCACATTCATATATTACGTTTTCATAACAAACTTTGTCGTATAATGAAATCTATAAATACTTTTCCGGTGTTTATTTACTTAAATTGAAAATTTTATATTTAAAACTGTTTAAAAAAGGAAATGTGATAACTGATTTATTTTTAATAATATTGACAAATACATATTAAAATGATTGGACAACAGTTTTGTGGCCACAATTATGTTAAATTAAAATTGTTTATATTTATTGGTAAGTAATTTAAATAACACAGAAATAAATTTACAATCGATGAAATAAACTTTATTTGTTATTAAATTATTTTCGGTAAACTAATTACATTATTACCCATTTTGATATAATATTTACATTAATTAATTTAATCAATTTTCAACCACAAATATCAAATTCTATTTATTTTCATCATGTGTTATTTATTTAATTTTTATCATAGTTTACATGCACAAAATAAATACGTTTTGTGAGCATTTATTTTTTTATTTGTTCAAGCAACAGCGTTTGCTCTGATTAACCAGTAGTAGCAAAAATCCGTTTTCCGCATTTCTTTACAAACAATACGTTAGAAACTGAAAAAAAGCTCTTGAAACTTTTCACTAAAACTTAACAAACAAAAATAAAATGAAACGACAAGAATAATTTGATAAAAGAAAAAAACTGTCACTTCATTATCGCATAATAACATATGAAAGAGACAACATTTCATTCAACAAAATAAACTTTTTTCTTAAAATGCTAAAAGGAGAAAAACTAAGTTATGAACAGAAGAACTTCCTGGATAAAAATTACTACATTTATATGAAGTTTGTGATAAAAAGGCCGTTAATCTAAAGTTTTTAGTTTAGATACAGTTACAAGCTATTAAGGAAGTTTTAATATTAACTCTTATCCTCTCTTTTTAACACGAAAAGCACTTATACACTTATATATAGGCATAAAGTTATCATTACTTATCATTTTTATTATACTTCAAATATCTTCATTATCAAATATATACGGAATAGGTAGTTTTGCAAATTTTGATCAACCGTAAATTATTTAAAAATCCTTCAAAACAAACAGTTAATTATTATTGTATGATTGTATAAACACCGCATAATATAAATTTTGCAATTAACGGTTGTAATTGAAGTTTTCTGTTTGATGGACGTTTTGTTGAACATTTTGCTTCATCTACAATTTATTATATAATTCAATTCTCCATGTAATGCCAATAAATGTAAATGTACACATGAGAAATGGGCAAACATTTTTGCCATACATATATTAATTAAAATGAGTCATTATGTTAATTATACGATATACTTGTGTATGGTGTATGTTAAAATTGATAATATAATGTTGACTTGACTGACTGTTAAAAAAGTTTACAAACTTTTCCAATATATTCATTATACATAAACAAAACAAAAAATCAATCAAACATATGAAATTCAAGGATTAAGTTTTGTATTAGTCTTCTATAAGTACACTTTTTCCATTTACTATATTAAATTCAGAGGAAATCTTGTGGTAAACTCGCAAACCCCTAATAATCGAGGAACTTTATTATTTTCTGTTTTATTCATAAGTTTTTTGTTTACTGATCAAAGAGGTTTTCGCAATCAATTTTACGATATTTCGTTTATCAGTAATTATTTTCAAGTTCATTGCTAATTAACTTTCAACACAACCGCATTTATAATAATTATAAAAAAAATAAATAAATAAAGGTCCACTTAAAGTTGCTCTTTCAAATGCTTGCAATCAATTTTAATTTATATTAATAAATTATTGATTGCGATATATATTTTTAAATTTGTATATAAATTTTACAAGGTGACAAATTCTGCATAAACATCTTGGTGGAAATATAAATTCTATACTTTTCTATACAAAGCTAGTAAATCTAGTTGAAGAAAACCACCCACAAGCCATTGGCTAGAAAATACATCCACTTTACGTCATCTCAACAACATACCGAATCCAACGTAATAAATTCTTGTAGGAAATAATATACCATTTACACAAAGCATTACAATCAAGTTACACAAGCATTTCCTAAGAATAGAGTATTTAGACACTTGTGTAAAGTGTCGACATTATTTCATCTTGTCCCAAGCATTTTCGATCGCATTTATATAGAAAATGGGAACGTTATATAGAACGGGGATTATTCCACTCAATGTATGTACATGGAACATCAACAAAATTTCCCAAATGCCAGTTTGTCTCTGTAATAACACACGTTTTGAAACGATCCTGGTTTATTATTCAGCTACACAAACAGGACCAAAATTTAGATTTTGTTTGAAAGCAATTTTTTGTGTAGAAAAACAGTCAATTTATTAAATGAAACATTAACACCCTCGCCATCATCAGTATAATTTATTTTTCCGAATGTAGGAAATTTGTAAGAATTAAGAAAGTGAAGAAATATGAGTGCTATTTTGTCGATATATACCAGCAATATTTTTGAATTTCCGTTTCAGGTATAACCCAAAATGATTAACTTTCTTAATCCACTATAAGTTAAGGAAAATTAGGTCGCTTTTAGTCCCTTACGTGTGCTATAATATTTATATAGAAAAGTCATCATGATATATATGAGGATTTTCGATTTACCAGGCGATAATAAATAATGTAGTTCCAATTTTTTATAATAAATTATTGGCAGGCCGTATCTTTGAATTAGAATTTATACAGGAAAAATTGATATAAACATATATATGTATATTAATATATTTACAAAGTGTCAAAAGTTTTTCCAAGAATTTTAAATTGATTTATTTGATAACAATTGCATGCTGTAGGGGAAAGTTCGGGGGAAAGCAAGGTCAATGGGGAAAATACTTTAAAAGTCGAACATTTAATAAAATCCTAACGATAGCAGAAAACCTTTGCGGTCCTATATGCTATATGTGTGTGTAATATAGTTATTTTACACTCTGTATAATATATAAGAGTGTGTGTGAATACCGAAAAGTTAGTCATTAAAATGCCACTCCTAAAACCCTAAAAGTTATATTACCTGAAATAAATTTTCATGGCGAACAATAACATTGTTTTCTAAATTAAAACACAAAATAATTATTTAACTTCGGTGGTGGCAGTAGTTTACTACAGTTTGGTTGTTTCACAACCTAATATTTTAACAACAATCTTAATTACTTTTATAGGGGTTGTACTGAATCGGCCACAATTTTCCCCAAAATATAAATAATTTCATTTAAATGCTCTTCAGACAATTAAATTTCTTGAATAGGTCAAAGTCATCAAACATTTTTAATGCAACTTTCCAATTAAACACCTTTCTTTGACCCCTAAAAACTTATTTGAAACTCTCTTATTTGCATTCGAGGCGATAAAACTATCGATTTTACTTGATTTTTAGTCCAAATTCACTTTTCTTTCTATTTACACAGCAGTAAAGAAAATGTTGCCCAACAATCAATACGTATTTCCATATTTTGTACGTAAATTATAATAATTTATGATTAAGTTTTTGAAAATAAACGAAAACCGAAATTTGTTAAAGGGTTTTTGGTATTTGTTGAAAAGTTTGGACCCTAAACTCGTGCCATGGCATAATAAACTATAAATGATTAATATAATAACTTGGTTTATGTTCTCATATACATACTTTGTACATAAATATGCAGTTCTATGATCAAAATTCCATTAATACAAATGCAAAACTTCTACAATTTACCCAGTTTGTTATTAAAGCAAATTTTAATTGCATTAAATTCATGTCAGAGCATGAAAAATGTTTTCAATTTTATAAACAATTTATCTAGAAGTAGTTTCTGTTATCATTATTACATAAACTCGACTTTTCTTTATTATTTAGTTAATTAAATGCTCATGCAATGACATGCATGTATATGAAAAATTGATTACCTAAAAATTTTCGTCCATTTTTATATTAAGATAATCACATTTTAATAATTAAACTCTAATCTAAAGTAATTATTTATGTATACGTCGAATAGTTGCGTGCTTTATGAAAAAAAAACGAAATCGAGTAAAAATATGATAATATTTATGAGCACATGAAGAATTAAGGGCTGGGTTGGTTCAAAGACAAAAAAACCAAGTAAACACCATCATTTTTCATAATTTCGTATATAGTTTCGTACACATTTATCTTAGTTAATTATTTAGTTTAAAATATTGTAGAAAAGTACAATATTTTTCAATTTTTCTCGGTTTATTTTTCAGCTGTGTGTCTGGAAAATGTATTGTGTGTGCGGATCAACAGGCTTCAAGTGCCCGAAGTGGCCCAGCCAGGCGGCCCAGTTGTCCTAGACTGTGACTACACTTTAGAAGAGTCCTTCGATGAAGGATTGGTGGTTAAATGGTTTTTTAATGAGAAGCCAACACCGATCTATCAATGGATACCGAACAAAAAGCCCCAAGAACTGGGTACAATTTACATTAAATTGTAAAATAATAGAATTGTACGCCTTCAAATTGCATATTTCCATTTAAAAATTTGTTTCAAATGGAAAATCAGTTCGATTTTGTAATTCGGAATCGGCTAATGAACTAAATGCATCCGAAAATGTCCATTTAAATCCATTATTTAGTGAAATGTTGTGCTTTGATGGCATTACATTTGTAAATGATTTAATAAATAACTATTGATAGGGCATAGAATTTTTTTCTAACTATCCAATTTTAGAAAATTTACATTCGAAATTAGTCCAACAGTTGAGTGTAATCAAAGTTAATAACAGTTGTGGGAAAAAAACTGAAATCAAAGGGAAATTCGTAGTTTAAGTATAACATGCCGTAAATAATAACCACTGCATAATTACAGCTTTAAACATAAAGAAACTTTTCTTTTATTTTTTATTACAAATGTGACCAATTTTTATTTTATTTGTCTATAATAATAAACTGTTTATAAAACGACAAAATGAAATTTACAACACGTTGAAACACACATTTTTATACACCATAAAAATTCAACTAAATATTTTTCTTCTTATACTTGACAGCTTATTAAAAATTAAATTGTGTTCATAAATTGTGCGACAAAATACATTTCGACTGTCTTTTCAAGACCTATTTAAGTATCTCAATTTTTCATAATCCTAGTCTAGCTGAAGATTCATGAATTTTTAAAAATATTACAATTGCTCTAGCGTAATTATCATAAATTGTACCATTATTATCTTGTGGTTTCAGTTCCAACATGACAAACATTTCTATATTTTATAATTCTTGTTTGATGTTTAAATTAAATTTAAATTCACAAATAATATTGGTCTGCTATTCGAAAGCCAAAAATGAAAACATAATAAACTTAATAAAACGATCAATAGTAAATTAGTCGTATATTTAATTTGAAAGTCCATTAACGTTAATTATAATAATGTAATGAACTGAACTTGTCGAATATCGAAGGTCCTTGACAGTAAATGGTATTTTCAGGTATACTAAAAGGACGATTAAATCTTGAGTACACGGCCAGTAAAGACACTAATAGTGTTCATCGTGCACTACACATCATTGAACCAGGACCTGATTTATCTGGTAATTACACCTGTCTTGTATCTACATTTCGTAGTGAAGACAGAAAAACGAAAAGGATGCTCGTATTAGGTATGTATTTCCATTAAACAGGTTGTTATGATTTTGTTTGATAATTTTTTTACATAATTTAAATACATTAACGTGGTGTGATTCTCCTATTGTTAGACAAAGTCCAAAAGTTAACAATTTCTGCATTATCGCACACACTTTGCATTAAATTGGATAATTGACTCATGTATTATTATAAATAAAAAGTGTAATTGTATAAAATTAGATACATTATACATTATACAGTTTAATTAAAAGCTTATAGGAATATGTAATTTATAAACTGAATGTAAATACAAAATTTTGTTTACATAATTTAATTTTTAGCATTCCTCATGAGACCGCAGCATCATATATAACATTTATTAATAATTGTACGTAATTTTTTAAATATTAAAACAGATTTATTTTTAGAGATGACACTAAGTAGACGATTTAAATGTATTTTTAGGTCAAATGGAAATAAACATACCTAATAAAAAGAATATACATAATTAAAAATTGCTTCATATACGCACGAATATTTCGATCAAACAATAATAATTTTGACCTAATAAACGAGTACGTATAAATAAATTGAATGATTATTTGTAATTCAACAAATTTCCGTCACATAAAATTAAAACTCTCTCGATCTCTTTCGCTTTTATAAAAAAAACTCGTTTAGATTTATTTCAATAGATTTGCAACGCCTGAGAAGTGATATTTAAAGCGATCGCATGACGTTTTACGTCATTCATATACATATATGTATATGACTAAACAAATAGACAATAATAGTGGTTACTTGCAACTAAGTAATGATAAGAATTAATTATATTCTTTACAAAAATTAAAATTGTTCCAATTAAAGAGTGTCAAATTGTGTTGTTTGAATACTTTTGATTAAATTAATCATTAATCAGTTAAATTACTTATCAAGTTATAATAAATAGATTTGATGAAAAGTTTTCAGTTGTTAAAATTTACCTTCAAACTCAGTTAAAGAATTTTAAACAAACTTTCACAACAACATAAGTTAGTTATGCAAAATTACAAAAGAAAGTAGATTAGAACTTTGTTTGTTTTTATTATACTGTTTAAGGGTCAGTTTCATAATCAAATTTAACACTTTGGTGATGAATATAGTGTAAGGTCAGCAAATTGGTAACATGTTTAGCAAAACTTTGTTATAAACTTTAACTTTAATGAAAATTACATAGTTTCACTATGAAAATTTAATCACCATTATATACTTATAAAAATATAACGGAAAATTAATTAATAACTCAATAATATAAAAAATAAACCATTTTATTTTTAAATAAATATTAGTTTATAAAAAGATTGCCAGTTTTCTATGAATAAATATATATTCTATGTAATATTTATAAAATATTTTAACAAAAAATTAAAAACAAGCAATTCAGTCATATGATTTTACATTTTGGAAGCAACATTAGACGAGGCAGTTCGTTTCCGAATTAATTTCGGTGTTAAAATCAATGCTAATACAGCTGCAACATGTAAACACCAGTACATTTTATTATACAAACGAATACTGCCTTCAAATTCTAATAAAACAAATGGAAATGTTATATAGGCCAATACTAAATGTGTTACAATAAATGTAATAATATCGTAGAGTAATTTCGCTTCGAAACTATCAGTAAAATAGGCTCGTACGTGACGTCTGACTGTACGAGCTGCAAATGTGAATAAGGCACCACTTAAAAACGTTAAATAATAACCAGCATAAAAACCATGCCATATAGCCGATAATGTATAAGTTAGTATCGTAGAATAATGTTTAGTCCTTTCATAAACTATCATCCTCAGCCATAGATTCGTTGCCATATTCCATGATTCGATGCAATCCTTCAAACTTTTACCAAATTCAAATTCAAATATATTCACATTTGATATTTGGTCCCATTTCGATGAACCATTTTCATTGTAACCATTAAATCCAAGACCGGAATTATTGCATATAGCATCTGCCAATATCCATGCAAAATAATATTTAAATCTCACTAATGACGTACTAACAGTCAAATACCAAAATTTATACGATAGATTCGTATTTTCCAAAAATGCTTCATCTTTTAAACGACTTATCGGAAACAATGGCAGATATTTGATAAAAATTAAGGCACAAAATGCAGCTAGTATCACTTTTCTAAACACAGCACGTACAGGACTAGGTTCAATAACAACATGTGAATAATGTTCCCGTTTTTGATTTTTACTATAATTCGTTCCGTCAATAAATTCGATATAATCGGTATAGAAAATGGCTGGGCCAGCTAAAACTGACGGGAACAATAACGTATAACTAAAGTACTCCAATGTGGTTGGTATCTGTTTAATGGCAAATCTTTTTTGGTATGCAGTCATATCGGTTTCACTCTTCACTAATCCATCATGCAGACTAAATGCTAGACTAGTCACTTTTTGTGTAATCACCATCAACGGTCCAGTTATATCTAATCCATACGATCCATAATCGTACAGTTGACGATATATATGCAAACATGATAAGTACAATAATGCAACGGCCAATACGAGTCCGTGCATTATATTCGGATTTTGTGTGATGATTATAATGTAACAGATAGTAGGCAATCCGGCTAGGTGAATGGCTTGTGATCCGAAACAAAAATAGCCCATTAGTATGCCAAATATTAAACCAAATACGTGCCGTACTGTTCCACTGGCCTTCGACGGATGCAGAACGGTACGGAACAAGGTGGCCAATCCAAGAGCTGTTAATTGACTTATAACGAAGTTGACTTGGTCGACTTGCAAGTTTAAATAACTGGCCAGGCCAGAGAATATGCGACTTCCATCGTACATTTTTGTTAACAATTCACTTTCCGTTTACTTTCTCTTGTTGAAAACGGCATCCAATTAATTAGAATATATAGTATTTTTGTGTGTCAGTGCGTTTAACACACTCATCCACACACAGACACACCAACACACACACAAACAGTAACTTATCACATTTACACACTATAACTGCAACTGATAAATAATGCTGTACTTGTTGTGTGTGAGTTTGTTATTTGTGTGTGTTCTCTTTTACTACCGTACTATTATACCTACTCTCTCTCTAAACGTTGAATCAAGGCGACCCACGCCGTTTTTAGTCACCAGACCATACCATCGCATACATCCATGTGGAAACACGTACAGATGTGTTATATCGCCATCTTGTTGTACAATATTAAAGGAAATTATACAATCGATCGTTATTTGTAGTGCAATATCGATTTAGTTTAATGATTTTTTCGTTGTAATTAACAGTACGATTTTTTGACACAAAAAATTTAAATTATGACATGGAGTAATTTAAATTTAAATTAATATTGTGGCATCTATCGTTGGAAACTAGTACTAACGAGAGCTTTGAAGAAAAGCTCAAAATTTTTGCAACTTTTACTACAAAAATTGAGTCGTGTTTGAGAAAAAATATTGAAATAGTTGAAAATACATAAATGAAATTGATTTGCAGAAGTTATTTTTCACGTTTTTCAAAGTTTTACGTAATTATTCCGTTCAATAAGCCCCCATTTGTGATTTGTATGAAATTATGCATTTTTATTACAGTTGTTTCATTAATTATTAAAAAAATGAAATGTAAATCAGAAAGAATCGTTAAAACACTATACATTTTTAATTCTATTCATATTTCATATACATATACACATGTTAAAATAAATATTTGAATTGTAAAAATCGTTAAATGCGATGCAAATTTTGGTATATGGGATGTTAAATTTTCAGTTCCTGAAAAGAACTTGGAGCTTCGACAGAAAAATATCGGCGATGGTACATTGCAAGTGGTTTGTTACGCAGAGGGTGTGTTCCCTAAACCAAATATGAGCTTACAAATAGGCAACAGGTAAACTTAACTAAACTGCACATAGTTAACATAAATAATATATGTGTATAACTTTATATTTAGCCGATTTATAACAGTTTTAAACAAAAGTAATTTCGAACCATTTATTACTATTTTCATCGGGATTTAATTTCGTGCGACTTTGAAAAAGTTTAATGATGCGAATGAAACTGCACACTTCTGCTACCTACTATATAATTTTATATAAAATTTATTGACTTACTAACATATAGAATAAAGCCTCTTCGAAGGTATATATACTACTAAATTTCTTAATGGCAGATTTAGTGTAACGTAAAATATAAAATTCCTTTTTACTTTAGTATTACTGATGCAAAAGAGTTATATATTTTCTTATAGAGTAAAATTTTCTAACGGGCTCTTTAATAGAATTTTGTACGAGCTTACAAAGTTTTACAACATTTTATATACATATATATATTATTAATTCACTTAAAACGGATTTTCATGGTACAATAAATTACATAATTACTTTCCATCTTTTTTCCATACACATAAAATAATAGCGAAGTGAACGACTCCCAAATTTCAATAATGGAACGAAACGGTCTGTATGACATTAAAGTGGTCGCCGAAATGCCATCCCTTGAAGCTCCCGAGGAATTCTCATGCGAATTGCACGTACCACAAGCTAACTATACCGTCAGGAAGGAAGCCATCTATTATCCAGGTAAATTATAAGTAGTTTATAATTTTATTATTATGCACTATTATTATTATTAGGCGACGACCTCCACAATTCTCAGTTCCAAGGGGGTGCATTACATCATTAAAATGCACATTAACACAATTTATGCAACAGTGTAAACATTAAAATGTACCCATTATAGCTGGATGGTTTATTATATACGAAGTAGAGCATGTATCCTTACTTAAAGATGATGACTGTTTGTTATAAACATACACAAACACAATGTTTTAGTTTTCATGTATATTATATGTAAAGACACGTACTTTAAATAGTCAACAGAAATGTTTTGTTGTTGTCTTGGCCTGGTAATTTAATGGTCAAACATAAATGCTACACGAATTTATTCATTATCACACCTAAATGCTATTCAATTTAAATTTGTGTTGTTCAATAATTCAGTTAAATGTGACATCATATCAAAATCGGTCGGTTTTTAATCATTTTACAATTGCCCACATCTAATTACACTTTGTGATGTGTGTAAATGATTTGCATGTGTAGATTAAAAATTTTAATTTGTCCAATAATTAGATGTTTCTTTTACATATTATGCTTATTTATCGGGATATGTCACGCAAAAGAAAAATTAGACAAAAAAATTAACATACTTGTTAAATACATGGAAATTTATCATCCTATTGTTATAGAACAATTATTAATAATGGAATAATCGTAACAAAAATATGTACGATACATTAAAGCTTGTGCCAAATATGCCAATAAACTAAAGTATGCCAACCAGCTTTTAATAAATATGCTTTTAGTAAATAGGGTTTGTTGTGGTGACATGTAAAAGGGTGTAAAATAAATGCAAGCCTTTTAGATTTTACGATCGAAAAAAGGGCATTGAAGAAAATTCGATTGTAAAAAACCGGAAATTTACAATTTGTATTATGTGATAAATTTTCTAACACAAAAAAAGTATATAAATGAAAATCTTTGAACTAAGTTGAATAATTTATACGATTTTATAAAACATTGTTCGCAAATTCGCTCATTTTTCAACTTTCCTAATTATGGTTTTTGAAAAGATTTACCGGAATAAAAATTATACATGCATACAAACTAAGAATACTAGAAATTTACGCTGTTTTCATCTTTTCTTGTACACGTTCTACATTTTATAATGTCCTTTTGTTACGGCTGTCTTGGGAAAAGCAGGAAGAAAGATTTCCGTGGGCTCTGACATTGTTTTCTCAGACACTGTTTTACACTCTCTTCTCTAGATGGGTGTCTTGAGAATGATGCTGGGGTATAGTTGGTAAACGTATTTAATTTTCAGCAATGGGAGTTTTGCCCACCATCATCAAGGAACACATACACACTACACAGATATATATTTAGAGCGAAAATGTTGAAAGTTTCAGTAAACAATTCCAAAATGTGTACATTTTCAACTATATCATATATACCAGCATCATTTTATTCATTCAGAAACACTTGGAATTAAAGCAAATATTTGTTTAATAAAAGCAAAAGAAATTTATATTGCATTTTATTTATAATAAAGTTTAATTAATTGATTTTTAATTGAAATTATTATTGTTTCAGTCAATAATGGAAATTGTTTCAAGAGAACTTTATTGGAATCATCAATTATTTTAGTTATTCAACTAGTTTTCATTTTAGGTAAGTTTTAATTAAAAACTCATGGAATAAAAAAACTTTAAAAAGAAACATTTTTACAGGTTAGTTGCAATTTCTCTTCAAAAATGGCCAATAAAATCTTTTCATGTAAAATATTTTCTATAAATGTGTATAAATTATAAGAAAACCAAAAAAAGTAATGTTAATATATTCATTAAATAAATTGTGTACATTTTTTTATAAAACAATATAATCATTCTTTTAACCAATCCAATTAACGGAAAAAATTTATAAAGTGTCTACTTAGGTTCATCTCTAAATTGTATATATTTTGCTTGCGGAAATAAAAGAGAGTTTAATAGGTTTGATTCATGTTTAAGTAACCATAAGAATTTATTTTCTTCTTGTGTACAACAAATAAGTAAAGTTCATAAACAAAAGATAAAGAACGTCACAAGAACAAAGACTTTTCATTAATCTAAATTATTTCTGCTCAATGCTTTTTCAAATTCGCTACTGCCACTCCAAAACGAAATATATATTTAAGTAAAATACTTCCACTTTTATATATATAATACTTATATTTCTTTGTTATCACTTGAAGAAGACTGGATGATTGCTTACAATCCAATAAACTCATAGAATCTGATGGAAATATTGGTTAGGATCAATTCCGCTTTCTTTTTTAAGAAAAAGCTTCACCTCGACATAATAGCACTTTCTTTCGGGAAAAATATATATAAAAATTCTTTATACTTATATGTATATAAATGAAACCGTTTACTTTGAACGGACAGAAAACGAGTTGATTGCATTTTTGATGTAAGAAAAAATTGAATTTAAATCCATCACCGTGATGCTGATGTGCAAAAAGAATATAAAAATTGTAAAGAAAATTAATTTTATGGAATGCTGTTGGTGCAGAAAAACGAAACAGAGTGAAGCAAATAATAAACTGTCATCATTTAGGAGTGAAGGAAAAAGCCGTTAAACTAATACGCTCCTTCCATCGAAATAATTGCAAATTTTAACAGTTGACAGCAACAAGAGTGTTACTTTACATCCAACTAACAAATTCAAAACAATTATTCATCACTTCCAAAACCTCAACCAATTTCATACAGCAATAAAATACTTGTGTATAGTTGACTGTTGCAAATAAATCTCTTTCATATTCAAGTTATGGACACACGTTTTACCATCACACAATCGCCCTCTCTCCATTATTTCAATTGGCTTATTATTATTCGCAGTGCGAACATGGACCGAACATTTGTGCAGTTAGACTTGCACAAATTTTAAAACATTTTATTTGTTTGGCATACATTTTTTACAACAAACAACTTGTTCAACATATTTAAATATATCGTTAAAAGTTTGAAAATTAGTACTACACTCTATCCGGTATATACTTACCTCTCGAGCAATAAAACTGAAAAATGATTGATTACTTTTTACGAACCAATAGATGAATAGGTAAATTGTTGCAGCAAATGTTTTGGGACAGTAAAGATTGTCTAATTCGTCAAATTAGTTAAAAACTGATACAATTGTTTATTAAAAGGCTTACACCCCTACAGGTACCGTCCTAAATTCTAAGAAATTCTTTAGAAATTGTAAACTTATAGTCCAGCTCATAACTTCATCTTTTTCTATTTTCTATTCATAATTTTGAATTTACAATCAAAGTGGAAAGTATATGCCGGACAAGAAGACATATAGTGCTTGTTTGAAGGAATTTTTATAGTTGAAGAAATTGAAATTTTTATCTTTTCGTCATTTGTTTTTCTTTCTCTCAATTTGACTATTCCAAGAGATGTGTTTGCCCGAATAGTCAGAGTAAATGCAGACATATGAGCAACATTTTGAATAGTATATAGAAGACATCCTAAACTAGCATTAGAGATATTTGTTCGTAAGGTAAGTAAATTTGTTAGAAATTCAATATAAAAGAGAAAAGTGCGTCTCTGTTGTAACAAAGGGTGAGAAATATTGTAACTGTAATGTAGTTGATGTTATTTACTGACATGACAATAGACAAATAGTTGTACTTTAGTGTAAGGGAGGAGTTTGTTAAATTTTCTGAATTGTACGAATGTATATCATTCAAGTTATTTATTATACTAGTGTGTGTTGAATTTTATAAGGGTGTAATAAAGTTTAGTCAAATGCTTTTCACTTTTCAAAATGGAACTTAATGATGTTTAGGCGGAAATTTTATAGTTTTAGAAGGGTTTAAAACTGGTCGTGACTGTATTTACTCAATAAACAACTAAACTGCTGCTTGAAATTAAATTTAAAACCCAAGTACATCATCTATTTTATTATTAATTAAGAAAATGGGTATTCAAAATTGTATTCTATAAAACCATAAAAACGATTTCATGTTGTGAATACGATTAGGAAGAGGAAGTCACAAAACTGTGTAAGGTAGATAATAATTAATAAGGTTTGGTTTTGAATTTAAATGACAATAAAATAAAAAAGATTCACTTAAAAATGATTTAGAGTGAAGTGTTAGTGTACGTTAATTGATTTCTCTTTTATGAATATGAAATTTTTAAATGGAAAAATGTGATTCGAGCACACACATAAAAGAAGGTCATTCGCTAATAAATTAAATTACATTTTAACAGTTTTCTGAAAATTGTTTTTTAATAGTTGAATTTAGAAAAGGAAAATAATAAATGGCGTTAAGTCTCATTAAAAATGCTTAACACACAATATACATAATATACACAGAATGGAAAAAACACACGTTTATTAAATGTACCCTTGATTTATGGCTAAATTAACTAATAAGATCCAAAGCGTGTGCATGCTATGTATCTAGTAAGGGTTACAACTTTATTACAGAATGGCGGTTGTTCTTAATTAAATCCACCCGAATCTACCTTATCTAACACAGCATGAATTTAGTGTATAAACGATGTTGATTAGCATGACGCTGATAAGTGCTAGTAGAATTGTTGCCAAAACATTATTAGTACAAAATGTCCTTTGTAGCACACAAAAAAAATAAAATGAAACAAAGAAAGAGAAACCCGGCAAAATTAAAATCGATTCAATGTTACAATATTTACGTATGCATAGTACATAATGCATACATCACAATCATCACAATATTTATAGCCAACCTATTTTATATAATATGGAGAAAAGAGAGGCAGATTCACCCAGTTTCGATTGAGGTATAATTCACCATATTCTTTTATATACGAGAAAACAATGCTACCTACAAACCCATATAACCGTTGTAAGGGGCTTGACTTGGGGATCTTTACATATGATTCTCTTCACTTCTACTATCATGTTATTGCAATATTATTCAGATTACCTCCCCCATTTCTGCCATACTTTATATCTTTTATCTTTTATTTTTCTGACGCAAAAGAGTGGAACTAGTGGCCATAAATCACTTAAAAATCGAAATGGAAACATTACTGTTTTCATTTAACATAGCACCACTGTATTAGTAAAGTTTAAAAAATAAAAAATAAGCAACTAGGTCAACGGTTTTGTACATTGAAACAGTTTTATTTTTTTATTATTACAGTTGAAAAGCTCTTTTTATTTAAATGCGCACACAACTACTATTTTATGTATATAAATTTTTTTATTGTGTATTGAAAACTAATACAAAACATACAATAGATGTGCCATTTGAACTGATTGAATGGTTTTCAATAGTTGTACAAAAGTCTGTGTAATGCTTTTAAATGAGCTTCTTGGACAGTTTAATACTTAATACTGACTTGAAAAATACTATTATCAGCCACTTAAATATTGCACGACAAAAGCGGATTTTGTGAAAAACGTCAATAAATTTTAAAGAAGAAACCGTCAATTTTATTTCTTTAACTATACGAAATTTAATCAATTCCAAAACATGGTTTCGTATTGATACATCTTTTAACAACAACAAAATAAAATCTTTCATTTTTAAAATCTACTTCTAATGTATTATGGTATAGAATAAATGATATTGTATCAAGGGAGTTGAAACCACAAATTGCAAAGAGCAGGACGAGATTGAACTTACAAACACATAAAACGACAAATTCTGGGAAATATAACTTTTATATGGTGTTTAAAGTCCATACACTTGGGAATTTATCAACAAATAAAGAAATTGACGTAAGGTATAACTTCCGTTTTTTTCAGTAGCGTCCAATATATTTATTTTCAATGGTCGACTCCAGTTCTTCAGTTATTATGTCCATAATGTGTAGGAAATGAAACACGCACTTATTTCCTGTACAAATAATCTCGGACAAATTACCGATTTTATTATATTAGAAACTGTACTCAATGCGTTCAACGTTAATTTCCCATGGCGTGTATTTTTTCTCTTCGCACACACAAAAAGAAAAGAGAAAATAAACAACAAAGCGGGATGCTTTGATGATGTGGAATATGTATTCTTGAATTCGCAATGTACTTCAAATGTACACATACATGAATAAGGATATTTTTCTAATATGTTGAATGTGTAATAAAAAATGCACTAATTGAGATTTGGCTTTATTCCGGCGTACTGAAATGTTTGCCAAGATCAAAGGATAAAAAGATAATAGGGAATGGTATTTCGTAAGATTTAAAAAGCATTTCTCTCATTCCATATTCCAACTCAATTTTGTGTCAACATTCTAATTGCATAACAACTTATCTCACATATTATACAAAATTAAGTTTAAGAACTTTCACATCGCAAGTAAAATTGAAAATTTATTCAAGCTTAAAGTTTTTCTATAATTCTAACAAAAAATATCCGGGTGTCGCAACATTTGCCAAAAATACCAACATTAGAGATTAAATTTTGTGAAAAGCCACACTAATTAACCACTTATCACCACAATTTCCACCAAATTGTGTTGTGGTTATATGCAATTAAGAAAGCTTCATTAGTTGCCGTTCTTCTGTATTTAACACGATGTTTGCTCTTACAATACACCGATAAATAAATAAACAAAACCCAGATAAGAAATATCGTTCGTAATGGATTTACATAAACAATCAACAGAAAAATTGATCAGATATAACAAAGTTGTATTTTGGCGGTTCTTATTTCATTCATGGGCGAATCTCTTGTATTATATGGGTATGCTAAATCTTTACAAGTTTATATTATGTCGAAAATGATACGAGCAACCGCTGCTGGTCCATCGGCCATATAACAAACAAGAAGTGATTCGATATTCAGGATTTGGGTTGTTTTGTGATGATCTTGTGTCTGACGGTGTCAAGGGGTTAATGCACATCAGCCACAATCCGGATGTCAGGCCAAATATAAAGAGGGAGACGGAAACTGATGAAAGATGATGGAATAGGTCTCTGTCTCATCTCCATATATTAACTCCATGCATACATAATTAGGGCGCGTTTGATGTGACAAGTATGCCTTTGCAGTATGAACTCCACATATACATATATGTGTACCTATATCTACAATATATATGTATATGTACCAGTTGTCACATCAATAACGTATTATACAACCTACGGGCTATCTCATTTTAACATCAACAGCTCTTCTCTGCCACCGACGCTTTCTATCTAACGTTATTTACCAACTCAATAAATGTTTTAGTTAGTTGATTTAGTGTTTTGATTAGTATTAACTTTCCTGCATTATTGTGTAAATAGATATTTTAGTTGTAGGTAACACATTCACACGTATATGCATTAGTCTGTACATAAATTCTTGTTAAAAATGCAAACAATCAAATTGCAACTTTATGTTTGCAACAATTTTAGTTTGTTGAATTATTTACACGAAGGTAACTTTAAATTGATATTTTTGATATGTGACAATAGGAGAATTGGACAGATGATAGATTTTGTAAATAAATAATACAAGCATTTTAAACTTTTTTAATAAATGATGAAAAATATATGTATATGTAATTATTTTTATACAGTAGTAAATATATAGACACATTTTGGAGTATTTTGCACGTTTCCACTCAAATTGTACGTAATATATTCTTGAGGTGTGATAACGTAATAAAAACGGGGGTTTTACGGGAAAACTACATCTATAGCCCGCAGCCAATAAATCACATTGA
>SSSI01004103.1:0-10954 GCA_004796505.1 Oryzaephilus surinamensis | reverse complement strand
TTTGTATTGTGCATCTGTATAAAAAGTAAATTAGCATATTATGCACTTATTTTGCATTGGTTTTCCGTTTAATATGGAGCCAAACAAAGAAAAATTAAAATTGGAATCGACTGCCAGTATTCGCAGTGATTCAAGAATAAGAGAAGTAATCAGATACGTATTAATTCCCTTTAATTGGCTACTTTTTGTAAGTACAATTTGAAAAATATTTGATTATTACAATTTGTCTTATTGTCTCGGCCCTATCAATATGTTATTCATTTTTACAACTAGGTGGGGTCAACTTTATCTATAATTTGTGGAGCACTTTTTCTATACATAGCTTGTAAGGAAAAATTGGATAATTATGATGCGTACCAAGCTATAGTTTCAATTGTTGGGGGTTTTATTTTCGCACTAATTTCTTTCTGCGGATATTATGGTGCCTATAAACGAAATGCTTGTCTTTTAAAAACGGTATTTCCATTATACATAATTACATATATCTACTTAGATTTATAATTTATATTTTATATTATTAATATTTTAATAAACATTTTATTTCAGTATGCTTTGAGTTTATTAGGTATATTCGCTATAGAAACTATATCAGTTATTATACTCGTACTGGCTTTGTTGATTAACAATGTTGATTTTGGTTTTAATTTGCACTACGTTATAACAGAAGTATTTGATAAGTATGAATATTCTTATGAAATGAAAAATGTAGTAAATACAATGCAATATGAAGTTTGTATTATATTCATTAGATGGATTTATTCGTAAAAAGTAATGAACATACATTCTTCTAGTGGAAATGCTGTGGTGTTAATGGTCCTTCCTATTGGGATTTGAATTGGGATTGGGATCCAACATTTAATGTACCAAATAGTTGCTGCCCAGACCTTAAAACTTGCAATATTACAACTGCATATCAACAAGGATGCGAAGATGTTTTAAGAGAATTTTTAATAATTCGTATAACAATTTCAACAATTTGTTCAGGAATTATTGAAGTATTAAGACATTTCCGAAATAAATTTACACTTTATTATTTATATATACATGATATATTTTTCAGCTTACCGCAGCAGGATTGGCTTTGTTTCTTAAAAAACGAAATGATCTAATTATTATTGAATAAACGTTGTAATATTATATCAAAAATTAAGCAATTCATAAATTTTTGTCATATTTGAAATAATGATTACATATTTACTTATCAGCGAATACAATTGTTTTAAGCTTATACACATATCTATAAATATATATTTATTTAAGAGGAAAACTTGTATTATTGTTCTATAACGATAAGTAATAAGTACGTGGACAAATTTGAATACGATAATAAATTGAATTACCCGCTGAATGTGTTTCAAAATTACCACCAACAAAATATTGCTAAAATTCCCTAAATATGTTTTGACAAATTATTGACACAAATGTCAGAAACAGATGTACGGAATATTTAAAACAATAAAATTAATCAATTATTTACCTTTTATTACAAAATAAGTACATTGAGACATAATTACTATAAATTTTATTTAAATAAAGCGAAAATATGTTCAATACGCATTAAGAAGGCAATAAGTCAGTAATAAATCATCCGAAATTACGTATGTATCACAATTCCAATAAATAATTATTTATTTAAGTTTTTAGGTTTTATAAATAAATATGATCAATATATTATTTCGAAATTTATCTAACTTCCTTTGTTAGTCTACATATGTAGCAAGTGTACAAATAACCTTGTATTTAATTTTATCAAAGGCCAGAATAAAAGTTCATACAAGTGGCCGTAATCATCGTATCAATACATATTTTTAATTTATCAATAAGCTGATTTCATTTTTCCATATGTAACTTACACAGACAAGCACTTCAGACGTGTGTTTTAATTAAAAGTTTTCAACCAACAGTGCTAGATACAGTGGTGTCTTTCTTGAAGACAGTTTCAAAGTTGTTGTTTTTATACAATCTTTAAAAATTCATCCTTTAACAAAATTTCAACAAAACTACAAATGGCTGATCCTGGCGAGTCTTTAATATTCAATATCGAATATCAAAACTTAAACAATTTGTTCAAATCTACAACAAAGGAAATCGAAAAATCTTATTTAAAATACTTACAATTTCTTGTGGTGCAAATATTAATGAAAGAATTAAATCTATGTGCACACGACCACAGTTTCGTGCCCCCATGGTAGCTTAATTTCAAATAAAAACTCATAATTTTTCATTAACGTGAAAAATTTTATTGGTAAATCAAAAATAAATTTGATGATGGGTTAAAATTAATCCAGTTCAAGTGATTTTTTAAAACTTTACAAGACAATAAATTAGTTTATAGTGCTTTTTCGTAGTTAATATTTGTTTGATACAAAATGCCCGTTTTAACTTTACAGCGTTCATATAAATACATAATGTACGCCACAAAACAACCATCTTTAAGAATAAACCAAGCTGATTTGCAATGCAAAACAGGGTGTGGATATTATGGGAACGCAGATTGGGGAGGTAAACACATCAATTATCCTGTAAATATTCTATTTTCATGCAATATTTGAAGGTTACTGCTCCAAATGTTACCGCAACCATATGGAACAAGAGAAACAAAAACGTTCAACCGATCATTCGAGAGCACAAGTATCGAATTTTTCCAAATTTGAAGAGAAGAAGCGCCAGCAAACCGACAAAAAGGCAAAATACCTTAAAGGTATACCGGTGTTTCGGAAAACTTCAAATGCGAAAGATTTCAATCGGCCGGAAATCCGACAAGCTAATCCGGATGCAAATAAATTGGATGCTGAATTTGTGGCACAATTCGGTGTATGGGGCGAGAATGTGCGTAAAGATTTTTTCAAATTAGTCCAATCGTTCACCATAAAAATTTTAAATGATATTGAAAGCAAAAAACTAATCGAAGACTTATCAGAAGCGGCACAAAAATATTACAACTTCTACAATAATCGCTTAAATTCGTATGTAATTTATCAAGAAGTACCGGCTGAAGTGCGCGATGATTTATTGGATTTCTTTGAACGTTATTCAATGACAACACTATATACATGGCTATTTTGTGCCACATTTACAAACGACGAAGAAAAAGACCTTATGATACAGGACCGTATTCGTAAGTTAAGTTGGGTAAATGCCCATCATTTGGATTGTTGCATCAGTGAAACCAGTATTGAAGTACGTGAACTGGTTTATACGGCAATTAATGACCTTTTGGGCATGGATTCAATGAAAGCACCACAAGAAAAACTGGCCTGCGTTGTACGGTGTTGTCGAAGTGTCTTCGAAGTTCTTCAACATTGTCAAGGTGGGCCTGTTAGTGCTGATGAATTTCTGCCGGCGTTAATTTTCGTTGTTTTAAAAGCAAATCCAGCCCGATTGAAAAGTAACATACTTTATGTGACACGATTTTGTAATGATACACGTTTGATGCAAGGAGAAGCTGGCTATTATTTCACGAATTTAGTAAGGATTCATCTAAAAAAAAAATAGAAGCTTTATAATAATGTTGTTGTTTTTTATTTTTAGTGTTGCGCTTTGTCGTTTATTGAAAATCTAACAGCCGAATCGTTAAATATGGCCGAACAAGAGTTTCAAGCTTATATGTCCGGGGAGGTGACTTCGGTAAGTGCTTGGGAATCCGCATTGGTGGCTTGCGAGGGTATGCATCAGTTGTGCGAGAATTTGGCATTGTTGAAAGACTTGTCGGAACGATCTAATAAAGTACAGGATGAAACAAAAAAATTAAGAGAAGACATGGAAAAGTTACAGGCAAGTGTTTTGGTTGTTTTCGTCAAAAAATTCCTAATTATTCAGTGTTATTTCAGCTTGAATTGAATGAAACTGTGACTGCTGTGTTGGATCGTACTCCACTTGTTATAAAACCCCGTAAATCTCCATTGGTTAACAAACAAAATGATTGTGAAATACAGAAAATTATTGATTTGGATTCAAATGATGATAAACTGCTTCCGTCTAGCAATTATTTAAAGAATATTGAAATTGGACAGTTAAATTTGTTGGATAATCCGAAAAATAAGTTAACACTAGAAGTAGTACCGACTTTACCACAAATTAATGAATTATTATCGCCTGCAATCGATACGCATAGCTTTGAAGGCATTACGCCTGACGATAACAGCTCTTTGGGTTTATCGAAAGTTAATTATGATATAGATTTTTCCGATTTAAGTGCAGAAAATAGTATTATAGAGGAACTAACACCAGATAAACGTAAATCACCGTCATCGTACACACCAGATCCTTTTAGTCCTGTTGGTAATACAAGTTATAATATAGACCAAACACCATTAATTCCATCATCTGTACAAGAAACTAATTTAGCACAGTCAACGCAAAGTACTAGTGCAAAGTCTGACTTTTTATTGAATTTTGAAACACCCAAAGAGGAAACATTAATTGATAAAACTGAACAAATACCCACAATCAATTTACCATCACCAATAAAACCGACAACATCCAGTTATACGGGATTTTCTAAGCAAGGATGTAAAATACCGAGTATTCCATGTAATACGGGCGAATGTAATAAACAAAACGATGTAGAATAAATGTTTATAGTTGGGGTTGAAATGCTTGTTAGAAGACTGTTAGGGTTGTGCTATATTTGATTTGTTATCGCTTTGTAATTATTTAATAAATAAACTTTATTTGGGAATTAGATTATTTTGCACTTTTTGGTAAAACATTTAAATGATTTTGTATCATGTGACGTGTTAGAGACGATGCAAAGTTGTACGAACATCCACAAATTCGGCATCTAGAATAAAACAGTAAAAATGTAGAGAAATTTTCAGAAAGTTCAGCCTCAACGTACTGGTATAAAACTCCAACGCCTTTATGGATCTCAATGTGCCGTTGTAGATTTGGCCCTCTAGAAAAACTCTTTCCACAAACACCACAATTGAACCGGTTCTTGTACTGATTTTCATGCACTTTTAAATGTGCATTGAAATCATTTCGATTCATGTAACATTTTTCACAACTATGACATACAAACGGTTTGATATTCATGT
The DNA here is from genome assembly GCA_004796505.1 of Oryzaephilus surinamensis. Classification (NCBI taxonomy): domain Eukaryota; kingdom Metazoa; phylum Arthropoda; class Insecta; order Coleoptera; family Silvanidae; genus Oryzaephilus; species Oryzaephilus surinamensis. Next base: position 5,915 of record SSSI01004103.1, on the reverse strand, counting down.
GTGTATACATGTGTTTTTTTAAATTCCACTCATTCGTACACTTCTGTTTGCACACATTACATTCAAATGAGTTTTTTTTATTATATTTCGGTTGATGTGTAAGAGAATGTTGTCGAAATTTGGCATTCGAACTAAACGTTTTTTTACATTGATCACACTGTACTAATTTACCATCGATTATGTGTTCAATTTTGTGTTCATTTAAAGATTTCTGATCTAAAAACGATTTACTACAGATTTTACATGCTTCCAACAAATTTTCTTCGTGTATTTGTAGTAAATGGACTCGCAACTGATGTTTTGTGCGAAAAACATTGTCGCACAAATGGCAACTTTTCGAATGTGGACCTTTATTAAATATAACTCGAATTGTACGATTATTATTCCTCCTTTCTTTTATCATTAACGTTAATGTGACTTGCTGAGACATATTTCTAAAAGTAAATAACATAATATTTCCATTGATTGCAGAAAAAAATTAAATTACACACTTTTTCTGATCATCAACAGCAAAATCCCACTTTTCAATTAATGCACTATCAACACGATAACTTTTTTGCCTCATAAAACCACTTACGTAAGAAATCTTCTTCACATAAGCGTTATTCGTAATGTATTTTTTCAAAACAATTCGCACAGTAATGTGTGCATTTTCTAGATTCTTTTTAACACTTTCCACATCCATTAAACCGATTAAAGTACGTGAAGTTAATTCAATATATTCATGTTCAGGTTTATCGTTCTGTTCAATTAATTCCTCTTCAGCTTCACTTTGTTTTTGTGATATTTGGACAATTTTACCAAAAAGTTTTTTCCCATTAATCTTTTTAACTAATGGTATTTTTTTATTCAGCAAAAAACTCATTTGATCGTTTGATTTGGTTGCCGTTTGCTGATTTTCTTGCATTTCACTGATAGTTTCATTATCGATTGTTTTTAACTGTTTATTGATATTATTTATGTAGGAATTTAGGTGCACTGTTTGACCTGTTAGCAAATTTTTTCCTGTTATTCCTGATATATCTAATATTTTATTATTATCTTCGATGATTTCTACATAGCTTTGGTCAAAATTATCATCGTAACTTTGTATATGCAATTTGCCATCCTTCAAAACTGCATATTGATATCTAAAAAATGTGAGAAATGATGTAAAATGATAAAATCTTCAATAATTTGTAGATGTACCCATTCTCTGCAGAATCTTCGTTTTGATTGCTTTGTAAATTAACCAAATCGTCAAAATCAATCACTCCTGTAACAAATTTGGTTCGTTTTTTTGTTGAATCTGCTCTGCTTTCGTCATCTTCCAAAATTTCTACATTATTGTTAACAACTGCTTCAGTTTCATTTAATTCAGTGGTATCAGTAATATATAGAACTTGAGCATTATTATCCGATTGTAAGCTACTTTCGTCAATAATGTATTGGTCATCCTCATCAACATAGTTGGTTAAATTGCTGTTGTCTAAAAAATCATTTTCATCGCTCGTCACAAAAAACTGGTCTACTGAAATAATAATTTCGTGTTAGGTAATGGATTTTTTATCAATTTCAAATGTGGTGTAACCATTTTACCATTTTCATTATTAATGTATAATTGTGGATTATCATTATCCACTTCATGCAAAACAATTGCATTGTTTATCGGACCATTCAATAACAATGTACCATCAGGCATCTAATTATTAAGAAATTTAATAAAATAAATATAATAAAATTTAGTATAATGTAATTCATACATAATTATAAATAACATTTCCTGAATTTGATGTTTGCAATGTGTATTTAGAATCATCCAAAATATATTGTACTGCACTATCACTATTTAACTCTATAATTTCGGACATTTTGGAGGTAATTACAAATATTAAATAAAATAAAATAAATTTAAGGATTTTAAGATTTTAAAACTCTAACGAGTGTTCAACTTTGGTTCAGTCGGTATTGCCACAAAATGGCGATATCGACCACGGATTATTTACTTATACCGGTCGGTGTGGTATTCTTCTATCAAAATTTGAAAGTGCTACAATTTGTCAATTTATCCTTGTAAATAAGAAATATAATAATACATATAATATTTATTATAAATAATAAATAAAGATAAATACAATAGAAGTAAATATAAGTATAAAAAAATTATTGAGTATAATATAAAACGCACCGACCGGGTATCTAAACTAATCATGGATATTGACAGAGTTTTTCTATTATCAAAAAAACAGATAACTGTAAAACTGAAAATAGTACTTAACCTTAATTAATTTTTCAGAAAAACATTAATTTTTAAATAAAAATTAACAAAACTATGTCTTTAGTTCCTGATTATGATTCTTCTAGTTCAAATTCGTCATCTGACGACACAGAACCGGATAATTTGTTGATTAGGTAAGATTGACGAAAATAAAAAAAACTACAATACTTCCGCCCTTAAAAGCAGCTCTAATTAAAAAAGTACCTTTATAATTGGTAATTACACCTTTGTAAAAAATGGGTCAGCTGTCATATGTTTTAGCAATACAGAAGATAACAAAGAATCGTCACCACCAAAAGCAAAATTACCTACGCCAAATTTTTCCGGTACAACTGATAATCTCACCACAAATAATGATAAAACGGACACCACAACTTCAGTATTTAGTAATCCATTTATCGAGGCTGAAAATGCAAAAGCTGCACTATTGCAAAAGCACGTTAAAATGGTTGAAAGTAAAAATAATGTGATCGTAATAAATGGAAAAAAGATTTGTTGGAATTATCGTAAAGGACGGTGTCGATTTGGGCACAACTGTAAATTTGCACACGATTCAGATATTCAGAAGACCGATGATCAACTGCAAGTTGAACGCCAACCACAACAGACTGTTGTATGCCAAAGCCAATCTTTACCGCAACCAACGCACCAAGAAATCGATGCGATCAAAGAAGACGCAGTCAATCAGAAGAAAAGAAAACGACCAGGATTGACGCAAGGTTTAATACCAGGTAAAAAAGTATTAAAAAATTATGCAAATCAAAAAATATAATAAACTATTCACTTTTTTACTTGTTGAAGTATTTAATTGTCCTTTCTTTTATACACAGAATACAAAGTTAAGATGTTTTATAAGTACAATTTATACATAGACATTATAAGTACAATTAAATTGACATCAATTTTTGTTATATTTTTGTAAGATATATCTTATCGGTGTGATAAATTACATAAAACACACCTTAGATGCACAGATGAGGTCTACCTACAATAATTATAAACATTTAGAATTTTAATAATAAATGGTCGTATTTTTTAAGCAGCAGGTACGATTCAATTTAAATATTTCATTTTCAAAATATTCAATAGCTAGGAAAAAAATGGTTTTATCCTAGAAAAATACTGTCTATACATATACACAAAAAATTCTACATATAATTATCATTTACTAAATTGATGTTTTTCCATTTTAGTCTAATACTTGTAAACATAAATAAAAAAAGGTAATTAATTATATTAACCCAGAAACTAACGTGCAAATCAACAAAATAAGTAAAAAAAAACAACACTAATATGATAGTGTGTAACCAGAAAAATACTAGTATAAAAATTTTATCTAATAAAAAAATGTAAAATGATGATTTCTATCACATTTGCGTGAATTAAGCTTTGCCATTCATTGCTTTACCATTATATTCTCCAATGCCATTCCTTTTTACTGACTGTTTACAGTCTAAATCATCATCTGATCCTACAAATTTAAAACACATCAAATAAATACGATAAATCTACATCGATATTTTACCAATTATTGATTTACAAAATTTTTTTGATGTTTTCCAATCTTCCCTTAACGATAAATTATACATAGAATAATCCGGATTACCAGTTACTTCTTTTTCAATATTCAAAAACGATGGCAACGTTTTTAATAGGTTCTCCTCATCTAATGCTGAATATGTTTCAAGTAAAATAAGACCTTTACATCTACAAAAACACAGTTAATATAAAAGAAAATCTAATAAATCTTTTGGAAAAGTTCACCTTGGATGACTGGGTTCTTCATAGATGTCAAGCTGGAAATACTGATTGTTGACAATAAAACATCTACGCTTCTTATAAATTGTAAAATGTGAATTATCTTTCTGTGTTAACAAATTTATGTAATCACGGTGTGTTATTTGTGTTTTAACTTCAATAACTTGACCACCTGGCTGATTTTGTCTTCTAACAGTATGAATATAACTGTAATAACCTGTGGAAAATATTAAATAAATTAATTTAAATACGGATTATCAAAGTTTAACTAAAAAATATTTACCTTTTAGTTAAACTATTTTTTAAAAAAACAACAAAAATAAATACAGGCTTGTTAGTAATTTTGAAAATATGTTAAATAGAAAGACAATTTATATTCTTTCATGTAACCTGTATTATAATTTTATAAATATACAATAAAAATGTGCACAAACTGATTGGAAAAACAAATTAAAGGTAACGTATTTGAAGGATTTTACGTTTCTCACCTTTCTGACCACGTTTACGTAATCGAACTTGTGTTGGTAGATTCGATTGCAAATAATTATGTACAACTTTAAAGTCTTGAAACGATGGAAACACACCATCATCCGGCAATGGACCTTTTACAAGGAACTTATGTTTTCTTGAATTCTTCCACAATCTATCACCAGTATCGATACCGATTTTATGGCATACAGATACAATTAAACGACGCATCTTCCCTTCAAAGTCCGTTGAATTGTCAATTACATCGAAATATGGATGACCCACCCATGAGGCGGCCGCTTTTGTGTCCAATTCACGTGCCAAATCGACACCCTCAGATCTACAACTGTGCTCCTAAACGAGAATTTTTATTAAAAACATTCTGTGTTCGTTTTTTTTGTTAATCTTTACTTCAGTCGAATAGAATTCTTCTGCCCCCTTTGCCGCCGATACCATGTGAATGATTTGATTGTATCTGTTATCCCTTAATTCTACATTATTCCAATTGTTGTCGCTCATTATAGTCTCCCATTTGTCTTTGGCAATAACTGTAATTGGAAAAGATAGAACTCAATATTTCCATTGCTTTTAAATCGTTCAAAATTACATACATGCTGAAGCATCCATGGCACCTCTATCACAAATAATTAAGCAATTTCTTCCGCATGCCTTTCCAACTTCAAAAAACGTATTCTCAATTTGTATCATGGTCTTTAATAGATTTTCTTGAAATTTAACAGCTGCAAAACAAATCAGCAAATTACACTCAGTTTGTCATTTTTATTTTTCTTCCTTTCAAAGGAAATACATATTTAAAATTACTTTTATGTATAAAAATAGCTTTCAATAGTCTAAAATTGCATGTCTAATATAATATCAAAAAAGAATACGTTACGTCTTGAATCAATAAATTAATTACATTTATTTTGAATAACGTGACTAAAATAAAATGGAAAGAAGCACGTAATGTAATACATTTGCTCTTTTTAAGAGGGGATTAGGTGTGTTTTTGGTTAAACAAGCTCATTAATTTTCTTACCCTCAATTTTACTTTTACATATTATTTTATTAGTTGTATTATTACATTCTTCTCGTATTATTTTTGGATATAATGCTAAAGCTAAAATAAACAGTTTACAAGTATTTTGAACTTTATAAAATTAAATGATTATGTCATATATGTTAATTTAACACACCTACAAAATCCACTTAGAAAAATTACAAAAAAAAATATGAATCCGTCCTAAATAACAATAGCTGAATTTCATCATTCTTTATATTTATATTCATTTATGTAAAAACTACGAAAATATGATTAATTTGATATAGAATCGGCAGACTTTTTGTGTCTAATTATTTGAACTTTACACCAAATGTAATTTTATTCTAAGTCTATTAATAAAAATTTTTCAATATACTATCGTATTGGTTT